>PGCI01000215.1:0-161819 GCA_002873125.1 Puccinia coronata f. sp. avenae | reverse complement strand
AAGATGGGAAATCATAAACATGGATTTTGTTACAGGTTTACCTCCTGGAGGGTCTTATTCCTTCAACTCTGTACTAGTGGTTGTAGACAGATATTCAAAAAGGGCCAGATTTATTCCTAACCATAAAGATGATACAGCTATGGAAGTGGCTTTACTATTTTGGAATAGGATTATGGCTGACGTAGGAATACCCAAAATAATCATTAGTGATAGAGACCCCAAATTTACTTCTGAATTTTGGAGAAATTTACATGACATGTTAGGCACTAAATTAGCTTTCTCTACTGCTTACCATCCCCAAACTGACGGATTGGCTGAAAGAATGATCCAAACTCTAGAAGATATGCTCAGAAGATTTTGTTCCTTTGGCTTAGAATTCAAAAATAGTGATGGTTATACTCATGATTGGGTTAGCTTACTCCCTGCATTAGAAATAGCTTATAACAGCAGTAAACATTCTTCATCCAAAGAAATCCCTTATATTTTGGAAAGAGGATGGATACCCAGAATGCCTAAAGATCATATTAATAACAAATTACCTCATGTACATCCCACTTCCCTAGACTTTAAAAGGATGCTTGACATTACACATGAACATGCTAAGAAATGTGTTCAAGATGCAGCTGAATATAATAAGTTAAGATGGGACAAAAGTCATAAAGAACCATCCTTCCAAATTGGGGACAAAGTCCTATTGTCCACTGTGAATTTTAATAATTTGGGAGGTAACAGGAAACTTAAACCTTCCTTTGTTGGACCTTTTACCATTAAGCAATTACATGGAAAAAATGCTGTGGAAGTAATTTTAACAGATGAATTTTCCAGAAAACACCCTGTTTTTCCAGTTAGCTTAATCAAGCCTTACAATAGTAGAGGCACAGATACCCCTGCAGTAACACCTGTACCTGTACCTATAATTGAACCTCTAGACACCTCTAACTTTAAAGTACATAAGATATTAAAGGATAAGAAAGAAAGGATCAATGGGAAAGATATTAGACTCTACTTAGTAAGGTATAGAGGACAATCAGCAGACAAAGATGAATGGATTCCTGAAGATAACATACCAGATGGTCCCATACATCTACGAAATTATAGAGCCTCCAAGAGAAATTGAGAATTTTTTTTACAGACAAATAGAGTCAATTTTGTTTTCTAAAGTCTCATTTTAAAGGGAGGGAATGTCAGCTTGCTACTATGTCAGAGCCAACCTGACAAAAGTAACATAAAAAGAGACATTATTACCACAATATTAAGACCCATTTATATGACTAATAATGTACAAAAAACTCAGTTTACTTATTTTTATCCAATAAGCTTAGCAAAGTCCTGGCACCATAAAAATAAGTAATAAATTAAAATAATAACTACTTTTTACAAAAATGCTAAATAAATTCTAAACCTTGAGGATAACTTAGAATATTATGTCATATTCTGAATCCTCATGCAAATTAATGTAGGGTCCCTTACTGGAAGTACCCCTAAATTCCTACTCCTTCACCTTGAACCAATTACCCATAAGAATTGGCCACAAACATATGTCACACGGACATTACACACGTATGTACTTGTTATATATGCATACTATATGTGAAATGACCAATTATGGACTTATAATTGAGGTGTTGTGTATAGTTTGGGAGTTAGGCCCAATTGGGGTTTAATCCTCCAACCCCGCGCGTGGATTATATAATCTAATTGGAAATTGGCCAAATGCGTGGAAATAGCTAATCCCCTAGTTACCACACGTGTACAAGTGTAACTAGGGTACTAGTAGATTCTACGTGGTTTATTTACAAGGTTTCATTAATAAAAACCTTGAATACATAAGAGTAACATAGCTAGCGTGGCCTTTGATGATTGGCCATAGCCATTTGTGGCCCATTTGCGTCATTTGTGGCCCATTTCAGATACAAATACACGTCAGTGTTGCTATGTACCTTAGTTACAATGACCAAATAGGTTATTAAGGTCATTATAAACACTTGTGACGCTGAAATAATGATCAGCAGTGCCATTGGGATGAGCCTTGTTAGTGCCAATCTCCCAAATTGGCCACATTGCGCTGAAATATAGCAACTACACGCACACAGGCAAGAAAGGTCCTCTACTATGAGTGAAAATAGTATATATAGAGCCCTCTTTCCACGCCAAATGTTGTTCAGCATCATCAGTTTATATTACAGTCAATCAGTTACGCCGTGTCCTGTCCTTATTTCAGTTACTCTGCCCTGTTTGCCTGTTTTATCTTTGGTGTTCTTATTAAATCAACCATCCTACGTGACCAGCTCCTGCGCAGAAACCATCCAATCTACCCAGCAGCTCTACTTCACCCCCCTACGTGGCTTTTTGGCTTAAAAGAAGCAATAGTGAGTACTTCTTTTATCCTTCTGTCCCCATTCTGGTTCCTTAATTGGAAAAGCACTTTGGTACCACCTTCTGTTACGCAGAAACCCATTGTTTGCTTAATCAGATACCACCCTGCTTAGCAGATCTCTGATTTAGAGGGCACCTACAAACACCCCTGCGCCAGCAGGCCCCTCTATAAAAAAGAATTATATTCTTTTTATTTCTTTCTTTACTACTTTTCTACGTGAAAATACCCCACTCTACCCATCATTTGCACTCTTATCACCTTGTGTAGCTAAAAGGTACTAGCCCTTGGCATCACAGAGGCTGACAGTTATGAGGATAGTTGTCCTTATTCTCTACCTTATCTTCAAGTATTGTTTCCATGTAAGGATTGTTATATTTGGGCGTAGTGTTGTTAACAGGGGCAGTTCTGGAAGGTATCTCTTTAATTAAATCTGTTAATTCAAATTTTATATCTAACAGATGTTTTAATACTAAATTTCCATTAACATTCTTGTTGTTTTGGTCAGATATTAAAGCTACTTGAGCTTGTAATTCAACCATCATTCTTTTTAAATCCATTTGTTCAAGTTCTAATTTCACATTTTGGGTGTGTAAAGTGCTAATAGCATTTTTATTAATTCTATTAATTATATGCTCAGTATTAGCATGGAACATGTCTTCTAATCTGTTGATTTTATCCGCCAAATCATCATCAGAATACTTGGAATGTTCTTCTTCAAGTTCTTCTAATTTTTTTGGGCACATTAGGAAGCTTTGGCTCACAATTTTTGGCGTAAAAATCAGATTCATTATGCGTAAAGACAGACTTAGGTGAGTTAAGAAATTTGGACAATTGATTTAAAATGAGAGAAGAGCTAGACATGTAATTCTCTACGGATTCAGGTGGAGGAGGAGCTTTATTTAAAAATTCTAAAACAGTTTTGTGGCGTGTTTTAGCATTTTTATCTAACAAAAGAATGTTGTTATGCGCAATTGTAAGGGAATTATCTATGACAGAAAAACCTAATCTAAGCTGTTGTAGAAGCTGGTTATGGCGCTGCTGATGTTGGCTAATTTCTTCCACTTCTGGGGATTGTTGTAATGACGGTTGTTCATAGAAAGACTGCTCATATTCTTTCCCTTGTTCTTGTTGGCTGTGTGGGGAAACAATACTCTCTTTTCCTCCCAAGGGTTCCATCCCTTCGTGTATTCCTCCACTTCTTTTTTGGAGATAAGTTTCTGTAGTTCTTTCTGACTCTTCTGGGCTAGTCCTAAAAGATTCAGCATCATCTCCTGGGTGGCCTTGGATTTCTGGGCTTCCACGAATTTCTGATGGTTGGCCACGTGTGTTTTGACCAATTTGGCTATCTTGTCCTCCTTGGACGTGCTCACCACCTGAATTTCAAAGTCCTCTTCCTCCGTCTGGGGTTTCTGGATACTGGCCAAGGAGGTGGAAGGGGTTGGTTCCACGTCCACGTCCATGGCTTGAGGATTGGGGAGACTGGGGGTGGTCTTCTTGAAGGCCAAGTTCCGTGGCAACTTCTCTGCTCCTAGGTTGTCTAGTGGGCGGGGGTAAGGGGCCGTGGAGATCAGGCTTGTGAGCCCTGGTAGACTTCCTGACAGGACTATTTTCACGGGACATATTAGTGAAAAGGGCCACAAAAATTTAATTAAGGTAAATAATAAACTTACTGGTTGGTGGAGCCGTAAGTGGGGTAATAGAATTGGCCACAGAGGTAGCTGGAGCCGTGGTAGATGAAGTAGAAGTGTTGGAAGTGCTTGGAGAGGTAATGGAAGACACTAAATAAAATTCAGGCGTAAAAATAAGTATTTTTTTGGTAATTTTAATAGTTTTATTTAGAGATAAAGAAGAATTAAACTGACTATTGTAAAAGCTTTGTTTATATTCTAGAGTTCTTTGAAAATCTGCACGCCTCTTGTTCTCTTGATTCCTCCTGTTGATGGAGTTGAGTTTGATGAGAAGTTCTGTGTCCTGTTGAGCACGTTGGTGAGAGTGAAAAAGAGCAAGTTGGAACTGTTCTGTAGGCGTAAGTTTTTCCCAATCAGAAGGTTGATAGTTAGCTATTTCCTCTTCTTTGCGCAATCTGAGGACTTTAAGATAATGTTTGATTAATTCAAAGTGGGCAATTTGGTCAAAAGGTGGATGAACAAATTCAGGCGTGGAAATGAGAGTTTTAGTGTATTGGTTCACTAAAAGAATGCGTAAAAAATAAAGTAAGAGGATAATTTTTAGTGGTTTTATTTTATAAATGATTTTTAGTGGTTTGGTAATTTTTTGCGTGAGTGAAAAGCAAAAGTAAGAAGAGTAAGTACCAGGAGTAAATTACCACGAGTGGATATTGGTAATTTCCCGGCCAGACCCCCAATTGTCAGCCTCTGTGATGCCAAGGGCTAGTACCTTTTAGCTACACAAGGTGATAAGAGTGCAAAGGATGGGTAGAGTGGGGTATTTTCACGTAGAAAAGTAGTAAAGAAAGAAATAAAAAGAATATAATTCTTTTTTATAGAGGGGCCTGCTGGCGCAGGGGTGTTTGTAGGTGCCCTCTAAATCAGAGATCTGCTAAGCAGGGTGGTATCTGATTAAGCAAACAATGGGTTTCTGCGTAACAGAAGGTGGTACCAAAGTGCTTTTCCAATTAAGGAACCAGGATGGGGACAGAAGGATAAAAGAAGTACTCACTATTGCTTCTTTTAAGCCAAAAAGCCACGTAGGGGGGTGAAGTAGAGCTGCTGGGTAGATTGGTAGGGTTCTGCTCAGGAGCTGGACACGTAGGTTGGTTGATTTAAAGAGAACACCACGGATAAAACAGGCAAAACAGGGCAGAGTAACTGAAATAAGGACAGGACACGGCGTAACTGATTGACTGTAATAATAATTGATGATGATGAACAACATTTGGCGTGGAAAGAGGGCTCTATATATACTATTTTCACTCATAGTAGAGGACCTTTCTTGCCTGTGTGCGTGTAGTTGCTATATTTCAGCGCAATGTGGCCAATTTGGGAGATCGGCACTAACAAGGCTCATCCCAATGGCACTGCTGATCATTATTTCAGCGTCACAAGTGTTTATAATGACCTTAATAACCTATTTGGTCATTGTAACTAAGGTACATAGCAACACTGACGTGTATTTGTATCTGAAATGGGCCACAACTGACGCAAATGGGCCACAAATGGCTATGGCCAATCATCAAAGGCCACGCTGGCTATGTTGCTCTTATGTATTCAAGGTTTTTATTAATGAAACCTTGTAAATAAACCACGTAGAATCTACTAGTACCCTAGTTACACCTGTACACGTGTGGTAACTAGGGGATTAGCTGTTTCCACGCATTTGGCCAATTTCCAATTAGATTATATAATCCACGCGCGGGGTTGGAGGATTAAACCCCAATTGGGCCTAACTCCTAAACTATACACAACACCTCAATTATAAGTCCATAATTGGACATTTCACATATGGTATGTATATATAACAAGTACATACGTGTGTAATGTCATCTGTGACACATAAGTGTGGCCAATTCTTACGGGTAATTGGTTCAAGGTGAAGGAGTAGGAATTCAGGGGTACTTCCAGTGAGGGACCCTACATTAATTTGCATGAGGATTCAGAATATGACATAATATTCTAAGTTATCCTCAAGGTTTAGAAGTTATTTAGTATTTTTGTAAAAAGTAGTTATTATTTTAATTTATTACTTATTTTTATGGTGCCAGGACTTTGCTAAGCTTATTGGATAAAAATAAGTAAACTGAGTTTTTTTGTACATTATTAGTCATATAAATGGGTCTTAATATTGTGGTAATACTGTCTCTTTTTATGTTACTTTTGTCAGGTTGGCTCTGACATAGTAGCAAGCTGACAGAATAATGCTATTTTCTCAACACAGAGTTAAACCTGGGAGAGTTACACCTGGGCACATAACAGAGTGGTGACTGTGGATAGAAACACATGCAAAAGTGCAACTCTGGAAGTAATTCACCAAATAACATGATTCCAATGGTGGGAATATGTTTTTGATGATGAATAAAATTCATTCCACAATTGGAATAATGCTATTTAGTCAATTACTTCCAGATTTACGCCTGGGCACATAACAGAGTGGTGACTGTAGAGACACATGCACAAGTGCAACTCTGGAAGTACTTGGCAAAATAAAATGATTCCAATGGTGGAAGTATTGTTTCTTATGATGAACAGAACTAATTTCCCCATTTGAATCATTTTATGTGCTCAATTACTCCCAGAGTTACACCTGGGCACATGATTGCAGATTGGTGACTGTGGATAGAAACAAGTAAATAAGCATGCACTCTGGAATTGCATGACCAAATAACATGATTCCAATGGGTAAATTAATTTTATTCATCATAAAAAACACTACTACCACCATTCAAATCATTTCATTTTTTCAAGTACTTCCAGAGTTGCACTTGTGCATGTGTTTCTACAGTCACCACTCTGTTATGTGCCCAGGTGTAAATCTGGAAGTAATTGACCAAATAGCATGGTTCCAATTGTGGAATGAATAATTTTATTCATCATCAAAAAACTATTCCCACCAATGGAATCATGTTATTTGGTGAATTACTTCCAGAGTTGCACTTGTGCATGTGTTTATATCCACAGTCACCACTTTGTTATGTGCCCAGGTGTAACTCTAGATTTTTAGGCAAACCCCATATCTCCCAAAACAATCCCCCCCCCCCCCCCCAAGGAAGTAAATGGGTACCAAATCAAGATCATTCTTCAAAATTTTCTTGGGTACCACTCTTATGTCCATAGCTTGCCACAAAATCAGTTCGTGGACAAAGAATTGTTTATAGGCAAATCCCATATCTCCCAAACTACTTCCTCCCCACAGAAGTAAGTGGATACCAAATAAAAATCTTTCTTCAAGAAAAATTTGGGTGGCATTTTTATGTCAATAGCTTGTCAGAAAGTCATGTTATTGACAAAATAAGTTTTTGCCCTGCTGCATTGTTTAGGCTAACCCCAAATCTTACAAAATAATTCTTCCACACAGAATTAAATGGGTAAAAAATAAAGATCTTTCTTCAAGAAAAAATTGGGCATAATTTCTATGTCCATAGCTTGTCAGAAAGTTACTTTATTGACAAAATAAGTTTTGCCCTGCCACATTTTTTAGGTTAGCCCCATATCTTCCAAAATACTTCTTCCCCACGGAATTAAGTGGGTGCCAAATAAAAATCTTTCTTCAAGAAAAATTTGTGTGCAATTTTTATTTCCGTAGCTTGTCAGAAAGTCATGTTATTAACAAAATAAGTTTTTGCCCTGCTGCATTGTTTAGGTTAACCCCATATCTCCTCAACTACTTCTTCCCCATGGAAGTAAATGGGTACTAAATGAAGTTCTTTCTTCAAGAAAAATTTGGGTGCCATTTTTATTTCCATAGCTTGTCAGAAAGTCACATTATTGACTCAATAAGTTTCAGCCCTGCTGAATTGTTTAGGTTGACCGCATATCTCCCAAACTACTGCGTCCCCACAGAAGTAAGTGGGTACCAGATAAAGATCCTTCTTCAAGAAAAAATTGGGTGCCATTTTTATGTCCATTGATTGCCAGAAAGTCACTTTATTGACAAAGTTAGGTTTTGCCCTGTTGTGTTTTTTGTATCAGGAAGTGCAAAAACTCTTTTGAGAAACAAATGGAGAACCCAATGCACTTCTTCAGGCGCATCAAATAGTACCCTCCAGGCTCCCGCAGTGGTGCAAATCTCAATAACCTTGAACGTGTATTTTTCATGACTCGTGTCTCAGATCATTTTCCCTCAGCTCATCACTACTGCACAAACATACAACCTTGCGTACAACTTGTCAGCCTGCTACTATGCAGAGACAAGCTTGACAAATAGTAAAAAAATAATTATAACTTATTAACAAATAACAAAAAGGTAAATATGAGTTCAGAAATGAATTCTACATAAAAATTAACCTAGGGTCACTCACCAAAGTGACCCCTAAATAATAACTCCTTATATTACTTATCCAATATAACAAAATAACTTAACAAATAGTAAATTAAATAAGACCTGTTACATCTCACTCTCAATAACCTTCACACTTGTAACAGGTCCTAATGACAAAAATACCCATGACCTCATGAGGATCTACTAGCTTCAAAAAGAAGTACTGTATAAAAAGGATCTTGAATTAAGATCCCCAGCTCCCACGGATCTTCTACGGATCTGGCCAAGGGCAGATCTACTAGAGGATCAACCCTGTAGATCAAAGGATCACTAGAGCTGCTCCCAGCACTTACCCAGCTCTCTGATTTCGTCCCCAGAGGTCCCTCTTGAATATTTAAAGGCCCCTTGAATCCCCCATATTGGATTCCCCAGCTTTTACAACCCTTGGAATATTACCACTACGCATTGTCCCTCAGCTTTACTCTGAAGACCAATCTTGTGAACCATTCCAGAATCTTATTAGCCACTTTTTTCCGTCAGCATCATCACCAGAATCATCAAGAATCTCCCCTCTGGTCTTGCTGCTTATCCCTTGGAAGGAATTCTGCCAAGAATTGCTTGTAAGTGCAATTTTGGCTATTTCTCTTCCTTACTAGTCATTTCCCTGGGCATATTCCTGTGAACCAGGCCCCAGAAGATCAGTTTACTCGTCAAACCCACCCTGTTAACACAGGTCCTGATAGAGGGCACCATAAAAACCCCTGTACCCACTTACAGGCCCCTCTGGGACATATTTTGTCCCATTTTTATCATTTATATCTTTATTTCTACGTCCCAGAAGGATTCAAAAAATATATAAAAACTCCAAAAACATCATTTTCATAGTTTTCCAAACTATACATATCATCTTTGCAGCTCGTGTAGCTAGAAGGATCTCTCCTTGGCATCACGCAGCCTGTCACAACTAACCACTTCACCGTCCAAACCACTCACACAACCAAATCACGCCTACAACCTAACTAAGTATGGCCCATCAACCATCCATTATTGATAGCTGCGCATTTAAAAAAATCATTTCCCAGGCCAAAGGAGTCGTCCCTGGCGCTCTGCCATTCACTTACCAGACTGCTTTACCATTCACTTTCAATTTCTCAGGCGATTCATATGCTTGGCCAGCAAATTCAAATGAACCGGTCAACACCAGCGTCTCTGGTCCTCCCGTTGGACAGAAAAGACCATCAGATCTCTCTGCTGCTTTGAATCCACATAGGGTTGCCGAAACAAACTTGCACAAGAAAAAAAAACTAATTGGGCTTCCCAGACCACTGCAGAACCCCCATGCTCCGGTCATGTTCCCCAGTCCAGTGCCTCCATAGGACTTGCAGCTAATCCTATGCCCGCAAGCACTCATCTGGCTAGTTCCCCTAATCCAAGCAGCATTGCCACACCCTTACCACCAAATGCAGTCAACACAACAATCTCCAGTAATCCCCCTCCCCAACTGGTGAGCAAGCTGCAAGAAAACTTGGTGACAGATTTGCAAGGCGTGGAGTTACAATTTGCAAAGGGCAGAAGTTTAACCCAGGAAATCAAGGACCAACTGTGCGCAATCACGCTCAAATATCATAAAAAGGTTCACATACTTGCAATACAGAACAAAATGCACTACAATATCCTGTTCAAATGGCTTGGGGCTTACAATCAGTCCAAGGGTCCTAATTGTTTCAACCAGTTTTGCTCTTACAGGCCAGAAGTGCGTAAGATATTTGATGCTAGTGAGTATCTTTTTTATCTTCTGCTACATATGTCACTTTTCTACCAAGCTCTGATGCATTTGATTGACATTGCAGAGGTATTACCCCCCCGCAGAATGCATGCAAGCTGTTGCCAAGATCTGGCAAGCAATGGATGAAAACAATTGACTCCAATATGATGACTGGGATTTCATCAACTTGCTCTGCGCAAAGATGGGACTCAGGCCCTTGAAGGAAGGACCACCTGATGATGATAACGCAGATGACATTGATCATGACAATGAAGATCATGCTTTGCCCATAGCAACAGCCGCAACAATCAAGCACTGTGCCAAGTGGGCAGCAGTGGTAGTGAAGCAGGTAAGACATTGCTGATAAGCCTAGAGAGCAAGCATGTTCTCACTTTCTTACCTTGCCTGCTAGATGAACAATATGAATGCCAAACACCAAGTCAAGGGATTTTTTGTACTAGCATTGACTGATGTTGAGGGGACTGTGTTTGAGCTTGGAGAGAGCTGTGAAACATCTTAAGATATTATGTGTCCTGTGGGAGTTGAACCCACATCACTTATATCCATTTCAAGTGTACTAACCACTGTACTAAGGACGCTTGTACATGAATGGCTGGAAGTGGGCAAATAGACGCCACTGGTGTCAAATGAGTACCCTTGAATGATGGTTGAAGCCTGTAGTGACAGGTGATATGAATGTAGACACCAGTGAATATGATAAATCCATATGAAGCAGAACCACATCTTCACAGGAGCACCTTGGGCGAGAGCTGCCTAAAGCTTCTTGAATCACGGAACAATCCATGGAAGCAATTCTGGGTCTGGGCTGCAGGGCTGGCGGGACAATCATGTCTGTTGAGGTTACCAGTCGGGCTGATTTGTCCGAAGCCAAAACCAACGCAAGCCCAAAGGCCCATGGGATTTGTTTGACTGCCACAAGAATTGTTCTTCCATGACCAATCAGCTGAGGGAGCGTTTGGGTCAGTGGTATCCAAGTCCAAGTCCATCATTGTGCTGATAGGTGGCTGACTTTGATTTCTTGTTTTCTAGAAACTGTTACTTGTGGCAAACAAACTAAAGGTTGGCCTGGAAAAGACACACTTCAAAACTTGAAAGCGTGGGGGGTTTGCTGTAAAATCAAACCCGAGGCTGTTAATCTCAGAATCAAGGATCTCTGTATTGTCAGCTTGCTACTATGACAGAGCCAACCTGACAAAGGTAACATAAATAGAGACATTGTTACTACAATATTAAGACCCATTTATATGACTAATAATGTACAAAAAATCAGTTTACTTATTTTTATCCAATAAAGCTTAGCAAAGTCCTGGCACCATAAAAATAAGTAATAAATTAAAATAACAACTACTTTTTACAAAAAATACTAAATAACTTCTAAACCTTGAGGATAACTTAGAATATTATGTCATATTCTGAATCCTCATGCAAATTAATGTAGGGTCCCTCACTGGAAGTACCCCTAAAATCCTACTCCTTCACCTTGAACCAATTACCCGTAAGAATTGGCCACAAACATATGTCACACAGACATTACACACGTATGTACTTGTTATATATGCATACTATATGTGAAATGACCAATTATGGACTTATAATTGAGGTGTTGTGTATAGTTTGGGAGTTAGGCCCAATTGGGGTTTAAACCTCCAACCCCGTGCGTGGATTATATAATCCAATTGGAAATTGGCCAAATGCGTGGAAATAGCTAATCCCCTAGTTACCACATATGTACAAGTGTAACTAGGGTAAAAGTAGATTCTACGTGGTTTATTTACAAGGTTTTATTAATAAAAACCTTGAATACATAAGAATAACATAGCCAGCTTGGCCTTTAACGATTGGCCTTAGCCATTTGTGGCCCATTTGCGTCATTTGTGGCCCATTTCAGATACAATCACACGTCAGTGTTGTTATGTACCTTAGTTACAATGACTAAATAGGTTATTAAGGTCATGGAAAGCACTGGTGACGCTGAATTAATGACCAGCAGTGTCATTGGGATGAGCCTTGTTAGTGCCAATCTCCCAAATTGGCCACATTGCGCTGAAAACCAGTTACTACACGCACACAGGCAGAAAGGTCCTCCACTATGAGTGAAATTAGTATATATAGAGCCCTCTTTCCACACCAAAAGTTGTTCCCCATCATCAATTATTAATACAGTCAATCAGTTACGCCGTGTCCTGTCATTATTTCAGTTACTCTGCCCTGTTTTGCCTGTTTTATCCGTGGTGTTCTCTTTAAATCAACCATCCTACGTGTCCAGCTCCTGCGCAGAAACCATTCAGTCTACCCAGCAGCTCTACTTCACCCCCTACGTGGCTTTTTGGCTTGAAAGAAGCAATAGTGAGTACTTCTTTCATCCTTCTGTCCCCATTCTGGTTCCTTAATTGGAAAAGCACTTTGGTACCACCTTCTGTTACGCAGAAACCCATTTTTTGCTTAATCAGATACCACCCTGCTTAGCAGATCTCTGATTTAGAGGGCACCTACAAACACCCCTGCGCCAGCAGGCCCCTCTATAAAAAAGAATTATATTCTTTTTATTTCTTTCCTACTACTTTTCTACGTGAAATTATCCTACTCTACCCTTATTTTGCACTCTTATCACCTTGTGTAGCTAAAAGGTACTAGCCCTTGGCATCACAGAGGCTGACATGTATGCCAACAAAAAACATCAATGCTAGAAAGGTACTCCACATCCTCAAAGCGTTGCATAAAGGTTGGTTTGTGCTTGCAAGCAAAGAAGACAATGACAAAGAAAAACCAAACAGTTATGATTGTGATAATTCACAGTCTCAAGACATCAATGACAAAGAGGAGGAAGACAAAGATGTTTTTGATGATTTTGGCCTCTGACCCATTCCCACCTGACCAATGATGCTCTTGTTCTCTCTCATCAATATTTTTCTCTCATTTTCTCTCCAGTTGTATTCATGTTTTTCCATTTTTTATTGCTTGCTTCTCTTATTCCAGGCTTGTGCTTTGGGTAATATTAACATGTTTACGGTTGTGGCATGAAAATGATACAAGATGCAAAATAATAATCCTGGCGTATAACACAGTTCTTGTTGTAAAAATTTATGCAATCATACATTGCACAATCACAACAACAACCAAGAATAATGACTGAGAGTGATGTATTGGTTCTCACGGTGAGTGAAACTACATACCTTACTATATATCCCGTATGGGATATTGAGTAAGATATCACGGCATATACAGGATATCTGGTAGGGGACCTTTTTTCCATGTGACCCTCATACAAAATCATCATATAACCACATCACAATATCATATCACAGTCATATCCCAATATAAAAACCATCATATCACAATAGAAAACCATGATAACACAGCAAAAAACCATCATGTCACAGCAAAAAACCATCATATCACAAGATTACATCATCATATCTCATCACAACATAAAAGCATAATATCAAAAAGAACTTTTTTAATGAGGAGCTTCCACAAGTCTAGTTGAACTGGATTTTATGAGCAGCAGTCAAACAGATGGGATAAGTGGTCCCAAACCAAATCCTGGTCATCCTTGAGTTTTAAGACCATACAAAAAACATCTATTTAACTACCAGTCAAAACAGATTATGGTCCAACTGTTCCATTTTGGAAGTGCCACTCCAATATAGTTTATATTTTTTTCTTCTTTCACAATTGGCCAAATTAAAATTTAGGGTGTTGATAAAAAAACCTGGTAAAACCGCGCCTACACGCGGTTTTACCGGGGGGCAATGTTTGTGAGCCTGGGCCTCTACGGTGGCAACAGGACGCAAGGTATGGGGGGACAGCTCAATATATTTCAAGGGAATGAATGACAAAGACAAGACAGATGAGGACCAAAAAAAGGAATAATCAAGCTTTATGAGCTGATGAGAATAATCAAGGTTGAACCTTGTGTCAGCTTGCTACTATGTAAGAGACAAGCCAACATAGTAACAAAAGTAACAAAATATATAACAAAATATATATAGAAGACAAACCAATGACCAAACCTTGAATATTACTCCAGAAATGGATTTTACATAGAAAACAACCTAGGGTCCCTCAGCAAAGTGAACCCTTAAATATGGCTCCTTATATTACTTATACAAAACAACAAAGATAACTTGTAGGAAAAATAGATAAATTACCATAAACCTGTTACATATGACAAATGAGACATGTCACATATGTAACATGTCTCATAGACAAAAATATAATTGTTAATTAATGATAAATCAAGCCTGAGAACAAGTAATACAACCACAGATCATGAAAGATCTGCAGCTCACACGCATCTTCTACTGATCTAACCCAGGAAGATCAACTTCTGATCCAATATGTTGATCAGTTGATCCAAAGATCTGTTCCCTGCAAATAACAGGCTCTCTGATTTTGTCCCCAGAGCCCTTGATCAATATCTAAACACCTCTGGTTCCCCCCAGAGAAGATTCCCAGCTTTATCATTACCACTGAAAATTATCACTCAGCATTGTCCACTAGCTTATAGCCTTGTGTCCAACCTTGTGAACCTTCAGTATATCATTTAGCCCTCTTCCAGCGTCAACAGAACACTCACCATCATCACCATCCACTTCTGTTACCCTGTCACCAACCTTGGAGGATTTCTGTAACAAGAAATAGTGAGTACCTTTCTTGTTACCAATTCCTCCCCACCATATACCCTGGGCACAATAAACACCCCTGCTTGCAGGCCCCAGAAGATCAGGTTACAAGTCAAAACCACCATGTTTAAAGGTCCTGATTATTAGAGGGCACCCCAAAACACCCCTGCTTGCAGGCCCCTCTGGAATATTACATATTCCGCAAAATCCTCATTTTTATTATTATTTCCACGTCCCAAAAAGGACTCTAAAATTCCCAAAACTCATAAAAAATATTATTTGATATTTTTGATAACCTTATCTATTTATTTTGCCAGCCGTGTAGCTAGAAGGTTCAGTCCTTGGCATCACGTAGCCTGACAATTGGGGGTCTGGCCGGGAAATTTTGTCTTTTTACCCAAAGAGTCAAAGCCCGCATTTTGTCGTAGACAAAACAAACCAAAACTCACGTCCAATAGCTCAGATTACCTCAGCAACTATTCTCGCATCCTGAAACTTGAAAACAGAATGAATCAAAATTGACTGATCAAGGATCGTTTGAGTTGATTTGACCTATCAAAATCAACCACTCATTGAATCCACTCAAAATCATTCATGAAGTCTGTCAAGCGTACAGTCTATCTCAATTGTCTATTACCCCTTGCGGCCAACTGGAAAACAACCGTAAGCAACCAATCACCGAACACACTTCATTCATTGATCCATCATCCCCTCTACACTATCGTTAAACCATCAATTGCTCAAATCTCTGTATTTGCTTTATCTGGTTGTAGGATAAAACCAACTTTGTTTACATTCCAAACTCCCATCTCCTCAAGTTCTATACCGAGCTCGCCGCATTTCGTCCTTCTAGTTTGTGGTTATTTTAAACCATCATCACCGCTTATGGTCGTTCACTTGGACTTGACAAGAAGAGCCTCATATTCTTGCTCTTGGTCATCATCTACCCACCTTTGGTTCCAATCCTCTGCACTAGAGCTTGTAGCATCTTCATTTTTTTTCTTTTTTTATTCCGGTTTAATCGACTCGATTCTGCTTACCCCAAGGAGTCAAAAACCCACAATCCAAAATACTCATCCTAGACACTACTCTGCACCTTTGCTATCTGTACCAACACGACCGCTATCTACAGCTCTCACCCTCAAGTAATCTGGCTACCGATCCAAGCCCTCTGCGTGTCCTCGCTTGGTCATATTCCTGCTGTCCGATATGTACCTTCTTTACCCAACTCGGTCGCTCACTACACTCCATCCAACCCTTATTCTGACCTGATGCAAGCATTACAAACATTGGATCAGACATTAACAAAAATAGCGCTTGAAGTCCTTATGCTTCATATACATCTGTTTATCTTTATCGCTAAATATACTGAAGTGATACAAACAGTTTGAAAGATAGTAAAAACTCATGATTTAACTGTAACATAGCAGTCATTCAACATTTACAATAAACTGTTGGTAGTAGTTCAAGTGTTTCCGAGCCGTTCTAGAAAGAAAACCAAAAGAGATCTAATGTGCACAGTGCAAATCAAAGTTGCCCTCCAGCTCCATCAATCCAGCTGGGGATACTGTTGACCTTGACATGATGATATTAGCTGCACAAGCCATTAAATCGTGTCTGACATGAACAGAGATTATATCAATTTGTCAATCTGAAGAACCAATCTTTGAACTCCTATAACGGATTTTTTATTCAAACATTTTTGAGAAGTGATAACATCGTTCTTATTGGAAAATCAACATCTCACAATGATTCAAGAGCAAATCACAACGTAGGAACACCAGCAAAGAAATTCCTGCTTAGATCATAATTGGAGACATTGCATTATTTTTTCATCAATCATTGCTTCTGAAAATTGTAACAGGCTTCAGCACTAGGGACAAGTTGATCTTGTCATCATTGGGTCCTGGAGACTTCTCGGCAACAGTGTGTTCATGAGAAATCAATGCACAATGAATCTTTGATTCAATGTCATTCCTGCCAGAGATTGCAAAGCGGACCTAATTGCAATTAACAAACCATCTCGGTGGGTCCTTACTGTGATGTCGGGCTCCGATATTATGTTCTTTTATGTTCTCAATCTTCAACCTATCTAATGATCTCCATACAACAGATGTTTCCAAGAACTACTCCAATAGGAATTTGTATTACATCAATTAGCTGCCCTGAGCTTACAATCTGTTCACATTTTTTTTAATGCTCAACATGAAAGAGCTCAGCAAGACTGTTACCCTTGGTAGGAAATAAAAATTGTTGAAGAACATTGATGTGCCAAGAGCTAAAGGAGATAAATAGAACTTCCACGTTCAACTCCTGGGAGTTGTATCATTATTTCTGACCCAATATATAGAAATGACTATGCCAATTCACCAGAGAATAGCTAGCCCAATTCCGAGCAAAAGCATGGCATCATTGGATTGTTTGCCTTGCAAAGGAAATGTCAAAATAGTTAGACCAACTCAGAAGCGAATGCCATTTTAGAACGCTCGAAGCATTCTATTCTTTTCTATCCCACCATTAACGCTACAGAAAGCGACTCTTAAGACATTTCAATCTCATTGGACAAGGAAGAGATACTCAAAAAGCCAGCATAGGTCTTTATTGCTCCACTTTTCATATAATGGAGCTGAGTAAGTGCAAAAATTCAACCTTTCTGTTAGGTTAGAGCGTCATTCTCATTTGACGCGCAGGAGGAATTTGACAATCTGACCCAATCCTTGATTGCACCAATATTTCAAAAATATCATTAAATGAACTTGTTATCTGCACATGAGAGTTGTTTGAATCATGTACGATATAGCAAGAGAGTAGTCGTTCTTAATTCCAAAGAGCAAACCTTTGAACAAGTAGAAAACATTCGTTATTCAGTCTTTGGAAGACACAAGACCGTCGACCGAACCGTAAGCTCGAGAGGATTCTAACGAGCCCACCCAAATGATTTTAGCTTAACTCGTTCGTTAGTTCCAAGCTCACAATTGGGATTTGGCTAATTTTACTATTCTTTTAGCCTTTGGGGGCAGTCATTAACCCTTTTTCAATTCAACAATGTGATCTCTTGACCTTAATAATCAAAACAAAGCAATTGGAAACACAGAGCATTGCCAAATGAAAGTAATTTGAGTCTTTTTTAACTTCTTTGAGTACTCTGTCCCTTTTATCAAGGTTAATAATCCAATGGTTGTAGACACCTTGACTGCAAATGTTAAGATCAGAATATACATTTGAATGCAGAATTCACTGTTTGCTGTACAATTTAGATTAATTGTGGTACTTGGTATGCACAACCAGGTTAATATATATAGCAGAGAAGCTGGAAATAGACAATTCAGGCTTGAGTTACTAGCAATATATTCATTGTGATTCTTCCTTTTCTTACAAAGAATTGAAATGAAAAGACTTGAGTCACAACATCAACCTCTGACATAAGAATGAAAACAAGGAAGTAATGCCTGAAATACAAGATCATATTAGGTCATACCAGGATCAATGATTCAAGATGAGTGAAAGGAGGAGGGATTACATACGTACTGAAATAAAAATGAAGCTTGATTGAAATACTTTTTATAAGAATTATGTTCCAAATATTAGAATTATTAATTTTTTTTTCTCCCTGTGAGTCAGAGACTCATCTTAGGGGTAGGGAATGTCAGCTTGCTACTATGTAAGAGACAAGCCAACATAGTAACAAAAGTAACAAAATATATAACAAAATATATATAGAAGACAAACCAATGACCAAACCTTGAATATTACTCCAGAAATGGATTTTACATAGAAAACAACCTAGGGTCCCTCAGCAAAGTGAACCCTTAAATATGGCTCCTTATATTACTTATACAAAACAACAAAGATAACTTGTAGGAAAAATAGATAAATTACCATAAACCTGTTACATATGACAAATGAGACATGTCACATATGTAACATGTCTCATAGACAAAAATATAATTGTTAATTAATGATAAATCAAGCCTGAGAACAAGTAATACAACCACAGATCATGAAAGATCTGCAGCTCACACGCATCTTCTACTGATCTAACCCAGGAAGATCAACTTCTGATCCAATATGTTGATCAGTTGATCCAAAGATCTGTTCCCTGCAAATAACAGGCTCTCTGATTTTGTCCCCAGAGCCCTTGATCAATATCTAAACACCTCTGGTTCCCCCCAGAGAAGATTCCCAGCTTTATCATTACCACTGAAAATTATCACTCAGCATTGTCCACTAGCTTATAGCCTTGTGTCCAACCTTGTGAACCTTCAGTATATCATTTAGCCCTCTTCCAGCGTCAACAGAACACTCACCATCATCACCATCCACTTCTGTTACCCTGTCACCAACCTTGGAGGATTTCTGTAACAAGAAATAGTGAGTACCTTTCTTGTTACCAATTCCTCCCCACCATATACCCTGGGCACAATAAACACCCCTGCTTGCAGGCCCCAGAAGATCAGGTTACAAGTCAAAACCACCATGTTTAAAGGTCCTGATTATTAGAGGGCACCCCAAAACACCCCTGCTTGCAGGCCCCTCTGGAATATTACATATTCCGCAAAATCCTCATTTTTATTATTATTTCCACGTCCCAAAAAGGACTCTAAAATTCCCAAAACTCATAAAAAATATTATTTGATATTTTTGATAACCTTATCTATTTATTTTGCCGGCCGTGTAGCTAGAAGGTTCAGTCCTTGGAATCACGTAGCCTGACACCTTGCTTCTCCAACCCAAAGAGGGGAGGAAATGAGCTCAATCCAAGAAAAGGAGAGGGAGTAGCGGAGTGATCTTTACGCCTCCTCTGTTAAGCAACAAGAGGGTGAAGCAGCTCTTCAGCTGTCCTATTTTTTAGGCTAAAGGAAACTAGCCAAGGCTCTTTAAAGGAAAACCTATGTGGTTTTAATAGCTGAAAAGCACACAGAAAAGCATAAGAGTAGTATGATAACTTCTGATGAAAAGTGCCTCTGATGAATGAGTGATGAAGAGAAAGAGGTGTGTGATCAACTGATCAGAAGACTAGATAGTAGAAGAATGATGAGAAAAGTGAAGACTGGTAAACAACAGGTGACCCCAAATGACCACTGAGTAGTGAGGAAATGGGAGGACCTTGAAGTGTTGAGTAGTAATGACTAATCCTGATGGATTCTTCTTCTGATGTAGTGGTTCTGGTTGGATGATCTGAGGTTGTTCATCCTTCAGCCATGTGGAAGATGAACTCAGAAGATCAAATTGAATGTATGCAATGTGCAAAACCATGTGCAAAACCTTGAAGATTAAATGGAATATATTCACAAAGGAAATAACTTAGAAGTGATTTAATCTTAAATGATTATTCCTCATTTCTGCGGAATAACACAACACAACTATGGCACATGCAATATATGAAATTGAAGCTAGGATTGCGGAGAATCTGGGTAAGGCACTGTTGAAGCCTTTTGGGAAACAGTGTTGTCTCTAAGGCTGACAATGTTGCTGCCGCTGGCAATCTGGTACAAGTTTGTACCAGCTTGCCAAGGCGTTATTCCTTGGCAAGCAGGTACCGGCCTGCACCTGCTTGCCAAGGAATAGCTCCTTGTTGGGCTGGTACAAGCTTGTATCCGCATGTTGAAGAGTTATTCCTTTCGAAGCAGGTCAAAGCCTGTACCGGCTTGCCAAGAAATAACTCCTTGGCAAGCTGGTACAAGCTTGTACAGCTCGTCAATGAGTTATCCCTTGGCGAGCAGGTACCAGCTTGCACCTGCTTGCCGAGGAATAGCTTCTCGGCGGGCTGGTACAACCTTGTACCAGCTTGGCAAGGAATTATTCCTCGGCAAGCCGGCACAAGCCGCTTGCCGGGGGCAACAATGTTGCCCCCCGGTAAAACCGCGTGTAGGCATGGTTTCACCAGGTTTTTTTATCAAAGCCCAAAATTTATATGTTTTCCCAGTTGATCTTGAGTTAAATTGAAATAAGTGTCTCAGTCTAGTGAAATCCAAGTTTATTAAATTCACACTTTCTTGGAGAGCAACTGCGTGGGTTCCCCCTGCATACTTTTGAATTTAATTTTAATTGATTTTTAACCCCCAAACACTTGTGTGCCACGGGCTGACTCCCAAGCTTGCGCGGGAGCAAGAGGCGAAAAGAGCCGGTTATGGGTATCATACAAAAACACAGCCTAATCTTAGTCAAAGTAGGGGTGCTCAGGGAAGAAAGCAAAGCGCTCCCTTGCCTTCTTCACTAGCACTCACTCTCATTATATGGTCGATTCAAGGTCATCAGTCCACGTTTTTGTTGGGCTGTTTGTTGTTCCCTTGACCGTGGCAATGGCTTCAATAGGGGGGTTCACAATAAGAATTATTGCTTTTTGCTCCCCTTAAATTTTTTTCTCACGCGACATTACTCGCATAAAATTACACTAAAATTTTAACCCCGCGAGCAGCCCCTACGGGTGTCTCGCTCACTCAACTCAACTAAAAAGAGCTTAAAATAAAGCTTGCAGCACTTGTGCAGCACACGCAAGCGTTTCTTGCCTTGCTTAAAACAACTTCTTGCAAAACGTATTGTGAACCCCCCTAATACATGTTGGCCTGGCAATTTGTTCAACTGTATTACAGTGTATGTAGACAAAAGTTCCACAGACAATACACCAGCACCACCGTGCCCCTTCCATCATTACTTCCGTCGTGAGGGCTCATAGCGCTTTGATGGCAGATCATCACCGCATACGCATTTGCCAGCAACCAAACTGACCTCACCTTACCCCACCACATTCAACATACAGTCCCAAACTTCAATGAAGACGCACTATGTATGTGCTTGTAAATATCAGCATCAACCGGACCCATGTAGCCAACACCACCCACACAAGCTTTCTGGGAGGGTGTCAGCCTACGTGATGCCAAGAACAAAGTTATTCTAGCTACACGTGGTGCAAAGATATAAAAAGGTGGTTTCACGCGTGGTTCTCACGGTGAAATGGGGTAAAGTAGAAAAAGGAGAAAGAAATATAACAAAAAGCAAAAGCTTTTTATCAAAGAGGGGCCTGAGTTACAGGGGTGTTTACGGTGCCCTCTATGAATTAGATCCTGAAATAACAGGGGTACTCTAATTATCTGGTCCTTTGACAAGGAGTACGCCCAGAAATGACAAAGAAAGAAGTGCTACCGGGAATTTTACTCACTAATGCTAAAATCCACGCAGAGGGGTCTTCTTCAAGCTTGGCAGGGATCTTGAGGCGTCAAAAGCAGGCAAGAACTGATTGGAAAGCTGGGAATTTGTCGTGGTAATTGTTGGTTGAGGTGATGATCCAATATAACAGGTATAACAAGGCTAATAACTAGTGTAAAGGCTGGTTGATTGTGTTGGTATATGCTGGTATGATAAAAGATGATGGGGATTGTCAAAAGTGGGCAAACAGAGCTCTTTAAATATCAATTTTGGGCCACTGTGTGCGTGGTAATTTGCCTCAATTGCAGGTGTGGCCCATTTCAAACCAAACCAGGCCATTGTTACGCTAGTTTGGACCAAAAGGGCAAGCCACAGCTGCTTATGGGTGAATACACAAGGTTATGATGAATTTGTTGACGCCAAATAACCATGTAGACCAACCTGGTTCAATACTACTGGCTTGGTTTAGTCAACAGTAGCATTGAAGGAGTGGTTACGCCTGAAAAGGGCCACAAATATTGAGACTGGGCCACGCTACAGGTGTTAAACATGTGTAATTAAGGTTTTAAAGGCGGAAACCTTGTTTATATATATGATGCAAGGTTCCTGAAACCTAGTTACATACATGCTGCCTTAGTAACATGTATTTGTGTAGTTCATGCGGGGTTTTTTTAGTGAATTGGGCCAATTTGTGTAACCAGTGCGCGGGGTTGGAACATTAAACCCCATTTGGGCCTAACTCAGCCATTTCACACAACACTTCGAAATGACGTCCATTTTTGGTCATTTCCCAGTTGGTATCATAATAGTCAACCAACATGTTACGCATGGATGCCGTGCAATCCTACATGTGGGGGAAATGGGTAAAAGGGGTGAAGGAGTGAGAATTAGGGGGTACCATGAGTGGGATACCCTAGGTTATTTTGCATGTAGATTAAGAATCTGCCATATTATTCTAAGTTTTCTTTAAGGTTTAAGAGTTATGGTAATATTTTGTGTAAAACATGATTTTGACAGGGTATTTCAATGTTTATTCTTATTTTGTATTTATACATAACAAAGCCATAATTCATTACAAAGTGAGAGAAATTCCTACACATGTAATAATGTCTCTAACTTTGGTAATACAATTTATTTTCTAATTTTCAATGTTTTTATTATAATTTTATCTTTTCATGTACTCTTTGTTAGATTGTCTCTGAAGAGTAGCAAGCTGACAGAGGGGAAGGCATTAAGGGAGATCAAGCATCTGTCAATTGAGACGCAGCAGGGATACACCTAGCGGTCATTGCACTTCATTGCACCATCCAATTTGCATCTGCCATGCAAGCACTCAAGGAGTTCCCTCAACAGACAGGGCGGTCAACCACTGCACGCGCTTCAGAAAGGGCGTGCAGCCAATTGGTACCCACATAAAGGTTCCGGCCGTACCCTCATAGCAGGCACACGCCTACTCGCCGAGAGCTCTCAGCTAGCAGGTACACACCTACTCGCCAAGAGCTGTTGGCTAGCAAGTACACGCAGACTTGCCAAGAACTCTCGGCTACCAGGCATCCGCCCACTTGCCAAGAAAAACTGGCTAGCAGGCACACATCCACTTGCCGAGAGATCTCGGCTAGCAGGCACACACCTACTCTCCAAGAGCTCTTGGCTAGCAGGTACACACCTTCTGGCTGAGAGAAATTGGCAATCAGGTAACACCTGTTGGCCAAGAGCACTCGGCAAGCAGGTGTTGCCTGCTTGCCAAGAGCTCTTGGTCAGCAGGTGTTGCCTTCTTGCCGAGAGCTCTTGGTCAGAAGGTGTTGCCTGCTTGCCGAGAGCTCTTGGTCATCAGGTGTTGCCTGCTTGCTGAGAGCTCTTGGCAAGCAGGTACACACCTGATGGCCAAGAGCTCTTGGCAAGCAGGTACACGCCTACTAACCAAGAGCTCTTGGAAAGCAGGTATGTGCACATGTTGCCCGCCAATAGAAACAGCTTGGAACTCTTCAGGCCCAAAAAAGGGACGTGCAACTGATTGCATGCACTTTTGGGGGGCGTGCGCATGCCTCAAAGCTCAGGGGGTGCAATTATCATGTCCCCAACGCAACCAACTCATCATTAAACAATCAAATTGCATCACAAGTGTTCAATTGTTGTAGCATGTAGCTCAATCACCCAATGCCATGAAGTGTTGACTTGATGGATCTATCAGACAAAGCTACAGATCAAAGAGTAGGAAGAAATGGGGCTGCACAGTTCAGATCATTTTGATAATGAAGTGATGTAGAAAGTTGTAGATGGTGCATTGACATTAAAGAAAGAGTGTACAACTCAAAATGCAATGAACTTGAGCCAATATGAAAGTGGACCAGAAGGGTTGGAAGTGAGCATTCATGAGTACTTAATAAAATCAAGAAAGATCTTCAACAGTAGATAAATGGTGAAGAATGACCCTGGGAAAAAAACGTGAGAGAGAGGGTAAATGCTCATCATTGAATTGAGGCCTGAGGACTTGCGGAGAAATTACACAAAAATGAAGTGGAGTGGAGGGAATGAGAAAGATGCAAAAAAGAAGTTGATTGTGTGTCAGTCAAGCCAGGGAATCAGTGGAAGGCTAAACTGGCCCCTACAGCGGCAAAGCCGCCTTGGACTCTAGTTTTATTGAAGTTTTATAACTTCTGAAAATTTTGAAAAAATGTCTGATTCTATCTGTTCGACTGCTGCGCATAACAAATGGTACAACTAGCCTGTGGACTCTCCTCAGTAAAACAGTTATTTGTGAATTCATTTTGTTATGTTCATGCAACATGAAAAATTGAGGGTCACACTAAATGCACTCCAAACTTTTACTACATGCACTCCAACATTTTGGAGTGGGAAAGTGTCCACTCCAAAAAAAAATGGGGTGAACAGCTGTCCACTCCAAAAAAATTGGAGTGGGCGGTTGTTCACTCCAAAAATTTGACATTTTCGGAGTGGAATTTTGTGCACTCCAATTTTTTTGGAGTGGACTTTGAGTGCACTCCAAATTTTTTGGAGTGGACTTGAAGTGCACTTCAAAAATTTTGGAGTGGACTTGAGGTGCACTCCAAAACTTTTGTAGTGGACTTCAGGTGCACTCCAAATTTTTGGAGTGAGCTTTGAGTGCATGATTGTTTAATCCAAGGTAGTGAAAAATTTTGGAGTGGAAAGTTGTCCACTCCAAATATATTGGAGTGGACAGCTTCCCAGGGCCACTCCAAAAAAATTGAAGTGCACAGTTTTCCACTCCAAATTGGAGTACATGAAGTAAAAAGTTGGAGGGCATTTAGCCTGACCCCAAATTAATCTTCACTAGATGAAAGATGACACCAGGCTAACTCCAAATACATACCCATGAAGCAACAAGTCAGTTACAAGACATTTCTCTGCTGAAGAGGAAAAAGGGGCCATTTTAATAATCTGGTGGTATGTAAAACCAGAAATGGATCAGAGTTACAGCCAACATTTGTGAGATGTTGTGTGTTTTCATGTGATAATCAATTTTTCCTGGTGATGTGTTATGATGTTGTTATTTTTGGGTATAATTTTATCTTATTCTATCCTATGATTTTGGTCAGGCTCAATGCATTCCAAACTTGTACTACATGTATTCCAACATTTTGAAGTGGGAAAATGTCCACTGGAGTGGAATTTAAGTTCACTTCAATTATTTTGGATTGAACTTTGAGTGAACTCCAATGAGATTGGTGTGCATGATTAGCAGCCTTGGTCTCTTAAGTGGCACAAGGATGAATGGAATAAGATACAGAATCACTCTGTGAATCTATGTGATACTCTAGCAGAACAGCTCACGAGAAAAATCTACCAAATGGACCAAGGTGCATTTGTTACAAACATAATGTACTTTCCCTACATGCATAGGGGTTCAAATGCGGGATATAGCAGTTTGTCATATAGCGCTTGCATTTTTTTTGAAAAATTTTTTTAGTGCATTTAATGTTATTTAGCAGAATTGGGAATGATAATTACACATCTATACAATGCAATAGTGCCATAACACCCATTCTCAAAATTTTCATGTTTTGTAGTATTTTTGCTATGTTTTCTCAATAAAAATACCCTTCCGCATGGTAAAAAGAAGACTTAGATAAGGCCAATTGATGCCTCTGAGTCAAGGGTGGATTTTCATATGGTGGTGTGGTACTAGTATCACGAGTTGTGCCTATCAACATGTGGCTTCACATATCAAAATGACACAAATTACCTGTTTTTCCTGTGTTTTCTCAGGACAAAAAGATACCTAAACATGGTGAACCAAAAAAATGCATAAGGCTAATTGATGCCTGTGAGTGAAAGTTTGATTTCCATATAATGGTGTGGTGCTATCATGCTTTTTGCCTGTCAAGATTTGGCTTCACATATCAAAATTTCACAAATTGACTATTTTTCCTGTGTTTTCTCAGGAATAAAGATACTTACACATGGTGAAACAAAAACATCTATAAGTCCAATTGATGCCTGTGAGTCAAGTTTTTATTTGCATATAGTGATGTGGTAGTATCACATTTTTTGCCTGTCAACATTTTCCTTCACACATCAAAATTTCACAAAATTACCTATTTTTCCTGTGTTTTCTCAGGAAAAAAGATCCTCACACATGGTGAACCAAAAACATGCATATGGCAAATTGATTCCTGTGAGTCAAGATTTGATTTTCATATAGTGGTGTGGTAGTATCATGTGTTCTGCCTGTCAAGATTTGGCTTCTCATATCAAAATGTCACAAATTACCTATTTTTCCTGTGTTTTCTCAGCAAAAAAGATACTTACACATGTTGAACCAAAAACATAGATATGTGAAATGGATTTCTTTGAGTCAAGGATTGATTTTCATATAGTGGTGTGGTAGTATCACATGTTTTGCCTGTCAAGATTTGGCTTTGAGCATCACAATTTCACACATTACCTATTTTTCCTGTGTTTTCTCAGGAAAAAAGATACTTACAATTGCCTATTTTTCCTGTGTTTTGGCAGGAAACAAGATACTGACACATGGTAAACCAAATGCATGCATATTGCCAATTGATGCCTGTGAGTCAAGGTTTGAAAGATTTGGCTTCTCATATCAAAATGTCACAAATTACCTATTTTTCCTGTGTTTTCTCAGGAAAAAGGATAATTACACATTCAAGTTTATTAAAACCATGATTTTACGCAAGGAAAGATCATGGTTTCCCCCTGTTAATTACTGAAAAAAGGTTAAAAATATTAATCCCCAAACCTTGCGGCCTTGGATTGACCCTCCAGCTTGTGCCGGAGCAACAAGTAAAAAAGGGTTGGTCAATGGAATCTTACAAGGAGGCAGCCTAATCAATAGCAAAGTAGGGTTCCTCCAGGGAATGGACCAGATAAAACCTGGATCCAATGAGGGACATCTTCCACTGTTCCACTCGCCTGCTTATATATCTGTATGTGTTCTTTTTTTCCTCATCCTCCAAACCGGCAGAACCCATACATGTCAGCCTCTGTGATGCCAAGGGCTAGTACCTTTTATAAGCTACACAAGGTGATAAGAGTGCAAATGATGGGTAGAATGGGGTATTTTCACGTAGAAAAGTAGTAAAGAAAGAAATAAAAAGAATATAATTTTTTTTATAGAGGGGCCTGCTGGCGCAGGGGTGTTTGTAGGTGCCCTCTAAATCAGAGATCTGCTAAGCAGGGTGGTATCTGATTAAGCAAACAATGGGTTTCTGCGTAACAGAAGGTGGTACCAAAGTGCTTTTCCAATTAAGGAACCAGAATGGGGACAGAAGGATAAAAGAAGTACTCACTATTGCTTCTTTTAAGCCAAAAAGCCACGTAGGGATGTGAAGTAGAGCTGCTGGGTAGATTGGTAGGTTTCTGCGCAGGAGCTGGACACTTTGAAGGGTTGGTTGAAGAAGGAACACCAAGAATAAAACAGGCAAACAGAGCAGAGTAACTGAAATAGGACAGGACACGGCATAACTGATTGATTGTAATATATAATGATGATGATGAACAACTTTTGGCGTAGAAGGAGGGCTCTATATATACTAATTTCACTCATAGTGGAGGACCTTTCTGCCTGTGTGCGTGTAGTAACTGGTTTTCAGCGCAATGTGGCCAATTTGGGAGATTGGCTCTAACAAGGCTCATCCCAATGACACTGCTGGTCATTAATTCAGCGTCACAAGTGCTTTCCATGACCTTAATAACATATTTAGTCATTGTAACTAAGGTACATAGCAACACTGACGTGTGATTTTATCTGAAATGGGCCACAGATGACGGAAATGGGCCACAAATGGCTATGGCCAATCTTTAAAGGCCACACTGGCTGTGTTAATCTTAGGTATTCAAGGTTTTTATTACTTAAACCTTGCAAATACGTTAGGTAGAATCTACCTGTACACTGGTTATGCTTGTACATACCTGGTAACTAGGTAATTGCCTATTTCCACGCATTTGGCCAAATTCCAATTGGATTATATAATCCACGCGCGGGGTTGGAGGTTTAAACCTCAATTGGGCCTAACTCTCAAACTATACACAACACCTCAATTATAAGTCCATAATTGGTCCTTTCACATACAGTATGCATATATATCAAGTACATACGTGTGTAATGTGCATCTGTGACACGTGGGTGTGGCCAATTGTTACAAGTAATTGGTTCAAGGTGAAGGAGTAGGAATTTGGGGGTACTTCCAGTGAGGGACCCTACATTATTTTACATGAGGATTCAGAATATGACATAATATTCTAAGTTATCCTCAAGGTTAGAAGTTATTCACACTTTCTGTAAAAAGTGGGTATTTATTTTAGTTCTAACTTATTTATAAGGGTCCAGAACCTTGTTAAGGTTTTTGGGTAAAAATAAGGTTACTAGTTATTATTCTTACTTTTATGTGTTACTATGGTTAACTTATGATTATTCCTTATTATCATAGTTATTTCATGTCTATTTGTTATCAATTATTAGCATATGTACTATTTTCAGGGTTTGTACATATGGTAATAATGTTGTTTTTATTTTTCATGTATTTTCATTAATTTCTATATTACTAGTGTTGCTTTGTCAGGTTGTCTCTGACTCAGTAGCAAGCTGACAATACAGCTGATTGGTTTCTTAAGCCGCGCTCAACCTATCACATCCATTGTCAGCTGTCAGCCACCTCCTTAGACCTATGATCTTCATCTCCATACCTACAACCAACAATGTTGTGTGCCATCCCTACATACCAACTCTGCTGCCACAATTGAGTTGTATCCAACATGGCCTGCAAGCTCCCACCACCTGCAACGCAACACTCTCAGCATGCAGGGGCCCAGTCAACATCCTAACCGCCAGCTTCAGTCTCTCTGCCCACGCTCCAGATCTACAAAAAAAAGCTCTCTCCTCTCATCTCACCACGCTCACAATGGCCGCCGGACCCGCGAAGGCAGAAATCGCCCAGATCTTTGCGTTGTTGAAAAACCAGAAGGGGAACAAGGTCAGCCGTTCTCCAACTAACCGTTGAGCAAACACTTGCTGCACAAAAAGAGAGGGCATCATTTATTTGACTGCATCTGCCACATCCTGGGATCGCTAGATGTGCTTTGACTGTGGAGCCAAAAATCCGACGTGGAGCAGTGTCACCTTTGGAGTGTATATCTGTCTGGACTGCTCAAGTGTTCATCTCAACATGGGTGTCCACATCAACTTTTTCAGGTGAGAACTCGCCACCAGAGCAACAGGATCTAGAGATATCTACTACATCTAACCACTCATCCACGTTTTTTTTTCCTTTGTTCAGATCGACTAACTTAGACCAATGGTCATGGGCGCAGTTAAGGACGATGAAGGTGGGAGGCAACGGCTCATTCCAAGACTTTCTGAACAAGCATCCTGGGGCCTTCTCGGGCTTGTGAGACACGAAGGCAAAATACTCATCCGAAGCGGCGGACCCATACAAGGAGGAACTGAAGCGTTGCTGTTTGGCCGACGAGTCCCAGCACGGGCCCGGCCGGTGTTCTTCGGAGGGCGTGACGCTTGGATCTGCCGCAGAAGACTCAACGGGCGAGGTTGGGACGAGCCCGCCTCGTCGACACCCGCTATCGCCGCCGCGCCTTCCTCAGCCAAACTTGCGGGCATCGGGACTGGCAGCCTCACTCCAAACGGCTCCAAGCCAGCCTCGCGCGGCTTCCCCCAACCCTGCCGAGCCCGCTGCCCCGCGTACCATCCAATCATCTACCCTTCGTGCCCCAGCCTCCTCCAACTCTTCCACACCCTCCACGTCCAGATTGGGCGCAACAAAGGTGGGCACCACGAAAGTCAAATTAGGTGAGTGCCAAAAGCGTCACGTTTTACCATGCAAGCTGATTGCTAACATGGGACGAGTATCGACTGATGTACTGTTGTTTTGTGTAGGAAACAAAAAAAATCAGGTGCTAAGACAAGCCCTGCTATTGCACTGGTGATGGCTCCTCTCTGTCTCAACCAATCCTCAGGTCAGGCTTCATTCATCGTTTCGTTAGTATTATTGTCATGGCAAAAAAGGCTTTCCTTTCTTTTCTTCTTGTATCTGTTTCATATGTTGGCTGATTTTTTTGCCAATTCCCGCGTACATACACATGTACTAGGCAGGCTTACCTGCTCGCCGAGCTGGTACCAGCTCGTCAGGCAGGCTTTCCTGCTCGCCGAGCTGGTACCAGCTCGTCAGGCAGGCTTGCCTGCTCGCCGAGCTGGTACCAGCTTGTCAGGCAGGTTTGCCTGCTTGTCAAGCTGGTACCAGCTCGTCAGGCAGGTTTGCCTGCTCGCTGAGCTGGTACCAGCTTGTCAGGCCGGTTTGCCTGCTCGCCGAGCTGGTCCCAGCTCGTCAGGCAGGTTTGCCTGCTCGCCGAGCCGGTACCAGCTCATCTGGCAGGTTTGCCTGCTCGCCGAGCCGGTACCAGCTCAGCTGGCAGGTTTGCCTGCTCGCCGAGCCGGTACCAGCTCAGCTGGCAGGTTTGCCTGCTCGCCGAGCCGGTACCAGCTCAGCTGGCAGGTTTGCCTGCTCGCCGAGCCGGTACCAGCTCAGCTGGCAGGTTTGCCTGCTCGCCGAGCCGGTACCAGCTCAGCTGGCAGGTTTGCCTGCTCGCCGAGCCGGTACCAGCTCAGCTGGCAGGTTTGCCTGCTCGCCGAGCTGGTACCAGCTCAGCTGGCAGGTTTGCCTGCTCGCCAATCTGGTACCAGGTCAGCTGGCAGGTTTGCCTGCTCGCCAAGCTGGTACCAGGTCAGCTGGCAGGTTTGCCTGTTTGCTTAGCTGGTACTAACTCACCAGGCAGGTCTGCTTGCCTGCCAAGCTGGTATCAGCTCAGCTGGCAGGTTTTCTTGCTTGCGGGGCTGGTAGCAGCTGAGCGTGCAGGTTTGCTTTCCCGCGGGGCTGGTATCAGCTCAGTGGGCACGTCTACCTACTCACCACGCTGCTACCAGGTCAGGGGGCAGGTCTAGCTACTTTTAAAGCCTTGCTGATGGTAAAACACCAGCATACAGTGCTCAATTGGAAAAATCTCTGTGGCCTCTGGGGCAATCCTGGCATGCTTCCCCAACTGCCACCAGGACCTTTGTTGCACATAAAGTGACATAAAATTGGTTGGCAGTTTGTGAGACAATTTTAGTATCCTATGTAGTTTGGCAGTGGCACTTGTGGTCTGATGGCCAACTTGGTGAATTGGCACAATCAGTGAATGGCCCTTGAGGCAACTGCCATTGAGCTGTAGGGGGTGTTACACATGTAGTCCATGACATAGCCTTGCTTCACATTTATTGAGTTCAAAATGGACTAAAGGTGTAATTTAAGTTTGAAATTTGATTGCATTGGGCTAATGAGTGAGGGGGGGGGGTGAAGAGAGGTCATAAAAGGCGTCTGATGGAATGTCAACTGGGAAGGAGACATGCAGGACAGCGGTGGTGTTATTTGCACTTGATACCCAACTATTTAAATCTAGGCTTGGGGTGAGCCATTGCAAGGGTGAAAGAGTGGTAGGAGACAGGAAGGCTATGCAAAGGCAGAAAACTGATGTCTAAAACCCCTGCAGCGGCGCAGCCGCCTTATTCTCTAGTGGTAAACCAAAAACATAGATATTGGCAATTGATGCCTGTGAGTCAAGGATTGACTATCATATAGTGGTTTGGTAGCATCACACGTTTTGCCTGTCAAGATTTAGCTTCACACGTCAAAATTTCACAAATTCTCTATTTTTCCTGTGTTTTCTCAGGAAAAAAGATACCTATAAGTGGTGAACCAAAAACATGAATATGGCCGATTGATTCCTGTCAATCAAATTTTGATTTTCATATAGTGGTGTGGTATTATCATGTGTTTTGCCTGTCAATATTTGCCTTTGGACATCAAAATTTCACAAATTATCTATTTTTGCTGTGTTTTCTCTGGAAAAAAGATACTTGCACATGGTGAACCAAAAACATAGATATGGCCAATCAATTCCTGGGGGTCAATGATTGATTTTTATATAGTGGTGTGGTAGTATCACACCTTTTGACTGTCAAGATTTGGCTTCACGCATCAAACTTTCATAAATTACCTATTTTTCCTGTGTTTTCTCAGGGAAACAGATACTTACACATGGTGAACCAAAGACATACATATTTCCAATTGATGCCTGCGGGTCAAGGTTTGACTTTGAGGTAGTGTTGTGCCAGTATCACATGTTTTGCCTGTCTTTCCTTAGAAAACACAGGAAAAATAGGTAATTTGTGAAATTGTGATGCTTGAAGCCAAATCTTGACAGGCAAAACAGGTGATACTACCACACCACTATATGAAAATCAATCCTTGACTCAAAGGCATCCATTAGCCATATCTATGTTTTTGTTTCACCATGTGTAAGTATTTCTTTCTGAGAAAACACAGGAAAAATAGGTAATTTGTGAAATTTTGGTGTGAAGCCAAATCCCAACAGGCAAAATTGCATGATACTACCGCACCACTATATGCAAATCAATCCTTGACCCAACTGTATCAATTGGCCATATCTATGCTTTTGGTTCACCATGTGTAAGTATCTCTTTTCCTGAGAAAACACAGGAAAATGGGCAATTTGTGAAATTTTGATATGTGAAGCCAAATCTTGACAGGCAAAACGTGTGATACTACCACACCACGTGATACTACCAAACCACTATATGAAAATCAAACCTTGACTCACAGGCATCAATGTGCCATATGCATGTTTTTGGTTCACCATGTGTAAGTATTTTTTTTCCTGAGGAAACACAGGAAAAATATGTAATTTGCAAAATTTTGATGAGCAAAGCCAAATCTTGACAGGCAAAGCGCGTGATACTACCACACCTCTATATGAAAATATAAAAATCAAACCTTGACTAACAGGCATCAATTTGCCAGATGCATGTTTTTTGGTTCACCATGTGTAAGTATTTTTTCCTGAGAAAACACAGGAAAAATAGGTAATTTGTGAAATTTTGATGTGTGAAGGCAAATCTTGACAGGCAAAACATGTGATACTACCACATCGCTATATGCAAATCAAACCTTGACTCACAGGCATCAATTGGATGGATATGTGTTTTTGGTTCACCATGTGTAAGTATCTTTTTTCCTGAGAAAACACAGGAAAAATAGGCAATTTGTGAAATTTAGAGTTGTTAAGCCAAATCTTGACAGGCAAGACACGTGATACTACCACACCACTCTATAAAAATCAAACCTTGCCTCACAGGCATCAATTTTCCATATGCATGTTTTTGGTTCACCATGTGTAAGTATCTTTTTTCCTGAGAAAACAGAGGAAAAATATGTAATTTGCAAACTTTTGATGCGTGAAGCCCAATCTCCACAGGCAAAATGTGTGTTACTACCACACCACTATATAAAAATGGAACCTTGACTCACAGGCATCAATTTTCCATTTTCATGTTTTTGGTTCACCATGTGTAAGTATCTTTTTTTCCTGAGAAAACACAGGCAAAATAGGCAATTTGTGAAATTTTGATGTGTGAAGCCAAATCTTGACAGGCAAAAGGCGTGATACTACCACACCACTATATAAAAATCAAACCTTGACTCACAGGCATCAATTTGCTATATGCATGTTTTTGGTTCACCATGTGTAAGTATCTTTTTTCCTGAGAAAACATGGGAAAAATAGGTAACTTGTGTCATTTTGATATGTGAAGCCACATCTTGACAGGCAAAACGTGTGATACTACCACACCTCTATACAACAATCCACCCTTGAATCAAAGGCATCAATTGGCTTATCTCAGCTTTCATTTTATCATGGGGAAGGGTATTTTTCTTGACAAAACATAGCAAAAATACTACAACACATGGAAATTTTGAGAATGGGTGTTATGGCACTATTGCATTGTATATTAAATGTGTAATGATCATTCACACTGCTTCTAAATATCATCAAATGCACTCCAACAATTTTTTCAAAAAATGCAACCGCTATATGACAAACCACTTCATCCCGCATTTGAACCGCTATGCATGTAGGGAAAGTATATTATGTTTATACTGACTTGAGGAGACAGTGTTTGTATCTAATGACTGAATAGTCTTAAATTTGATCTGGGCAATAGGACAGGAGATATTGGACTAGGGTTTGAAGTTTAAAAGGATAATTGGAAAATTGGGAGAGAAGAATGAAGGATAAGAAGAATAGAATGAATATCAAGGAAGAGAGAGATGAAAGGAAATGAGGGAAAGCCCCAGTTTCTGCTTATCTAAAAATATTTAGGTGGGCTTTGTAAGTTTAAGGAGATGACTACTTGTCACTTCCTACTTATAATCATTTCTTGCTTTATCTTGTATCTTACTTACAGCCAAGGGTTCATGTACCTGCATAATACCTTGCATGATTAAGCCAAGAGAGGAAGAGTTGTCAAAAGCTCTTTTTCTCTTTCAGGTTTAATATTCTGTTGTTTAGTAATCAGGTTAAGATTTGTTATTTTCCATTTCTATACCTGCAAGCATACGCTGGAGGGTGACAATGATTGTTTACTGCAAGCAAGGGGAAAATTTTGGAGTGGAAAGTTGTCCACTCCAAATATTTTGGAGTGCACATCTTCCCACTCCAAAATAATTGGAGTGCACACTTTTTCACTCCAAATTGGATTGCATGAAGTAAAAATTTGGAGTGCATTTAGCTGAACCATGATTTTATGTTGTGATACACTTTCCTATTTTATGTGCTACCACCGCAACTATGATGGCAGGAGCACGGGGGACACAAGACTTTCAACGCGGGTCCCACAAACTTTTGCTGCGTCCGTGGTGTAGCCCTGATTCCCTTGCAAGTTGCCGGTGGGAACGGGGATGCGGAGAATTGATACATACATCTGTACCACTTTCTGCATTACCATTCGGTTATCATTGTTGTCTCAGACTCACAGTCTCACAGTCTCACAGTCTCACAGTCTCACAGTCTCACTGGCTTCTTAAGGAGACTTCCGCGAGTGGTTTCCGCTGCAAGACACACATCTGCCCACGTTATTTTATCCTTCCAACATGCCGTTCAAGATGCTCGACTATGCCAAGTGGAATTCTCTGGAGGTGTGTGCCTCTTGCTCATTACTCCGACTGTATGTATGTATTTATTTATGTACAGTACAACATGGCGATCGCTGAACACGATGCCACCCCCACTCTGCATCTCTAGATATGCGATGACTCGGACAGCGAATGTCCTCCAGGGTATGTTGCATCCATTTTGTCGGCCATCGATATTTATGTACATATGACCAACTGATTGTGTTTTCTTGGCTGGCAGCATCGGCAAAGAGAAAACCACTGCCCCCAAGAAACGCCTGACCGCGGAAGAGTATGAGAGCGCACAAGCCGAGATCGGAGCGCTCAAATGGGCGGGCAAGGTGAACGCGACCGTGTACAAACAGCTCCAGCAGCTGCTGGCGAATACGGAGACGAAGGGGGTGATTCACCTGCGAGAGGCTGCCGCTAAGCTGGCATCGGCCCAGGCGCAAGCCCAGGGCCAAGAGTCCTTTCGCAAAGACTTGGCCAGGACCACGCTCATCAATGCGATCTCTGAACTTCTCACCAAAATCAAACACATGCGCCCCGCCGACCAGCACGCAGCTGCGGTCCAAGAACTCAGATCTCATGTAACTGACCACGAGAAGCGCGAAGATTTCCGCAAAGCCGAATTGGAAAAGCATAATGCCGAGGTCCTCAATTATACCACCTTTGCACAAACTGATGAGGACACGGATGCTTCGGTTCGTCCTATTTATTTATTTTTACTCATTTGACCGTGAGAAACTCTCGACGCAATATTAGCAATTAATATGCCATCCTGCTTGCTTCAGCAATCCCCTAAGCACCCCGCAGCAGCCTCTAACTCCCCCGCCAGTGGGTCTTCTCAATCTAAGTCGACGGAAAAAGATCAGGTGACGGAGAAAGACAAGGCGGCGGAGAAAGACAAGTCGGAGGTGAAAGATAACGCGACGGAGAAAGACAAGTCGCCGGAGAAAGACAAGTCGGCGGAGAAAGGCAAATCGACGGAGAAAGGCAAGTCGGCGGAGAAAGGCAAGTCGGCGGAGAAAGACAAGTCGGTCAAGAAGGACAAGTCGACTAAGAAAGGACCACAAGCCAAATCCACTCACTCAGCGCCGGGAGGGAGTGGTGCCCGCTCAGAACAAGTTAGTCTCACACCAATTGGTGGGCACTTCTGCAGGCTTCCTGACTGCCATTTCCTTTTTCACACGACGCAGGCCAAGAAAAACGAAAGCAGTCAAATGGATCCCATGGCGATGGCCGAGCTCACGCCATCGGCACGCGCATTCTCCAAGATTAAGCCGTCAGACCCCACAGCTTCCTACATGGCAATCCGACAGGACGCTTCGCTCTACACCAACCACTTAGCCACGGAGGCCATCATGATGGAAGCGTTTGAAGCAGAAAGGATAGGGAACAAGGAGTACGCCAAGAACTGCGTGCATCAAAGCTTGATGCTCAAGTACTGTCGCACGCTCTACCACCAAAATCCGAACTGCAGTATCCTGCGCAAGTGAGACCCCACCTCTCGCTCGCCTCAACTCCATCCCCCCCAAATGTTTGTCCTGTCCCCCAATTGACATCCATCCCGCACGGCTCTCCAGGGTTCTCTCCGGTGAAGCCGCCCCACAGGTGCCCATGAAGGATGTAGACTGGTTATACGAAGACGTGGTAGGAAAGATCAAGTTCCTCAAAGAGTTTCAACGATGGACTGGCGCGGCATAAGATATGGGGTCAGGTAAAAAATACCGCGTTTGTTTCGGTAGCCACTCAATGTTCGATTGTTAAATCCTTTCCGCCGCTCTGTTCCTCGGGCTTCTCCATCTATAAAAGGATGATGAGTCATATCTCTCACTGTATCTTATCCCGTCGGCCGTTTTCAAGATCACTTCTTAACCAAACATCTGTAATTGGTCTTTGGTCCAATCCTCCATACACAAAGCATTACCTTAAAATGTGGCTGATAGCCATCACCCCCCCCCCCCCCAAAAAAAATAACACCTGTTTGTTAAGCTGTTTTGACTCGTTCTCTGTGCCTATTGTATTCTCACCATCGGACTAGGCCTTAAAAAATGTGAAATGTGTTATTTTGTGGTCGTGTTTGCAAAGGGCTGTTGTTCTCAATATATTCCCAAGTACTTCAGTTTTGCCCATGCATGTATCTGAGACTGGGGTCCTTTAGTGCTACATATGAATACTTGATACGGTACTATCAGTTCCGCTTGATGATTAATTTAATAAGTCTCAAGGGAGGACTTCCCTGTGACATCTGCAGTCTCAAACTAGCTCTGGGATCTAGCTATGCAGTGGAGGACTTCCCTTGGGTTCTGTAGGGTGCTACAGAGTCAGATCTAGAATTTCAAATTCTAGATTTCTTTACCAAAATTTGCAGGGGAATATAATTTGAGTTTTTAAATCTACAGATCTGAATCTGTAGACCCCTACAGATTCAAAGGGAAGTCCTCCAGTGTCCAGACTAGGGGGACGGCTGAATATCACAAAATAATCTTTAAAACTTACTATGTATCCTGGGCCTGTGGTAATTTTAGAGTTTCTTTCATCTCCCAAAGACCACTACATGGTGTCATTGACAATATGGTCAGATAGAGTCGGATCTTTCTTGGTATCAAATATCAAGCTACTTTAAGCCATCACGATGTGAAAACAGTGATTGAAGCCGTTGTGAGTCAGTTGATGTGCCTCGAACCAATTGTTTCTTATCCTGAAAAACTTTATAGTGGAGGGTAAGAAGGAACACCTCTGACAAACATGTGTGCCAGTGTCAAACCAACACACTATTCAATGGGTGAATAAGAAGGCTCTGGTGCTGGCAGCCCGCTCAAGGAACTAAGAGTAAGATCCACCCCTGCAGAACTCCCGAATCAAAGTCTACAAAGTCCTGATTGCCGAGCAATCTTTGGAAAACACCACTTGGAAGTTGAAGCAAGCGGATTTCGCGCCCGCCGGCGCAGTGGAGAGATGCTCTCGATACATACTTACGCATATCTTCAAGTTCTGGGGATGGTGTGTAATGCGCATACAAGAATATTCCCTTGTAGTGTACCGTTCAATAATGCTGTCCGTCTCCATGCTATAAAGGGACTTCAGCAAGAGATTCCCCCTGGGGGTACAAGCACATTTGCCCACATTAATCCTCTCTTCTCCGTACTGCCAACATGCCGCTCAACTACGGCCCCAATTATAGACAGGTTTTTGAAAAGTTTTTCAAGTGCGTTTGAAAGTATCTTGAAATCAAGTTTTGTTATTTTTTTAGCCAATTCCTTTCTCAAAAAGTTTTCAAGAGTGGCTCAAAAGCAGTGTGCAATTATAAACACTGCCTCCTCTTTTGCACCAAGCCTCAGCCTTGATCAAGCCAGCAGCAAGCTCTTGCTACAAGACAAACCAGCTGAACCTCTCCCATCCAAACGACTTGCCTGCTCGTGTGATCACCGCTCGATCACGAGCCTTTCCCGGTCGTCCAATCAGCAGCATGCGCTGCCTATTTCTTCTTCTCCTCACCATTGTGCCGCTCTCGGCCCTATTCTATCTAGCCGCTCTTGGCACTACTATATACACCGCCTCTCTAGGCTCCATCATAGTCGCCGTTCTCGGCATTCCCTAAGACATGCCGTCATTGGCTCCTTCTGTAATCGCCGCTCTCGGCGTCTCCCTAACATAGCCGCTCTTGGCATCTATCTTGTATTCTCCCTTTGTTGACTGACACTTGTACACTAGATTGCTTGTTTACAGCAGAGTCCCATCCAATGGACTCTGCCGGAACCAGCCATATCATGGTGGTTCTTCTCTTTCCCTCTGTATCTCTTTTGTCTCTCCTCGTACTCCACCTTGTAGATTACATCCACCTTGTAGAGCCTCTTGGCTATAAATAGAGCCTGTCTTGCCAAGCAATCAAACCTCAACTCAGTTCGCTCTCATCTCTTTTCCACACCCTAAAGACTGCGAGCATTCACACTTGCATGGCTCCTTGTCATCTTTACAAATGACTGGATCAATGGGAGCCATCATCTGACGCAACACAGTGGGTGTCTGTTTGGTTGTTCAGCCAACATTGCCTGTGCCACATATCGCGCCAAGTTGGCATTCCGGGCTGTCGGCCCGGCCTGCCTGGAAGCCACTTCTACACAGGTGACATGAGTTGAGTGGACAAAGTTGCACAGACGCATGACACAGACCCTTGGGCCGTTGCAATAAGCAACTTTTGAGATTTTGCAATCTCAAATCAACTCGAGCAGTCAATTTGAGCTCGTTTTGAGATCAATTCATAACAAAAGCTCGCTATTTCTCAACTCAAACATAGTTGAAAATAGTTGAGAAGTATTTCAAAAACACATTTATAATTGGGGCCTACGCCAAGTGGGATACTTTGGAGGTGTGTTTGTCCCTCTCACTCATTCCGCCTTCATGTGTGACATCCGATTGCATATGACAATTGTTGAGCAAACACTACAAACATTTGTAATTTCACCTAAAGAAAAAACTACTGTTTGGGTTAAGCAAAATGTTAACTTTTTTCAACAAAATGGCTCAGTAATAAAAATTGAGCAAAACTGAGCATGCTCAGCAAAATCCCCCAAAGTTGCCATAATGAATAAAAATCATTTCTGCTCAGTTTCTAAAAAAAAATAAAAAATGCTGAGCATGCTCAGTAAAGCTTATTTTTCACTTCTGACCATTTTCTGTAAAAATGGGTATATGTTTTGCCCATCCCAATTCTACATTTTCTTTCTGGGCAGAGTTGCAAATGTTTGTAGTGCACTACAAACATTTGCAACTCTGCCCAGAAAGAAAATGTAAGATTGGGATGGGCAAAACATATACCCAATTTTACAGAAAATGGTCAGAAGTGAAAAATAAGCTTTACTGAGCATGCTCAGCGATTTTTTTTTTTTTTAGAAACTGAGCAGAAATGATTTTTATTCATTATGGCAACTTTGGGGGATTTTGCTGAGCATGCTCAGTTTTGCTCAATTTTTATTACTGAGCCATTTTGTTGAAAAAAGTTAACATTTTGCTTAACCCAAAAAGTAGTTTTTTCTCTAGGTGAAATTACAAATGTTTGTAGTGAAATGTCATTGCCACTCATGTCCAGCTATCCGATGACCCGGACAAGGAATGCACCCCAGTGTATGTATAATTGTCGTCCCTCCGGTTTGCCGCTTGTGTTGTATACGTCCGAATCATTGCGCCGTCTCTACTAAGTACAGTATCGGTCAAGAGAAAAACACTCCCCCCAAGCCCAACGGCAAAAAGCAAGGCAAAGCTGAATTGGAGAAGGGGACTGGGGCCCACAATGCTATTCCCTGTGTAGATATACATGATGGATTTGATGCTTTGGTTCGTCTTATTATTTATTTATTTGTTCTCCTTGCTTTTACTTATTTTCATGAGAAACCCTCGACGTGATAGCGATTGATTAATTAGCCAATCTGCTTGGTTTAGCAATCAACCGAGAAAGACAAGTTGACCAGGTCCGCAAGCATTCGCCAAGATTAAATCATCAGACTGTGCGGCTTCCTACTTGGCCATCCAACGCAATCCTTCGCTCTATACTGACGCATCAGCAGCTACGACCATGATGTCAGAAGCTATTGACGCAGAAATGGATGGGAAAGCAACATACGCCCAAAACTGTGTCCATCAATACTTGGTGCTCCAGAACTGTCTGAGGCTCTACGTCAGAGATCCTAACTGTAGCATGCTGAGCAAGTGAGTACCTATCTCCCCCTGAATTCACCCTGTATCCAGTCTTCCTAATTGACGTTGACTGAACACGGCTAGGGTTCTCTCCGGTCAATGGGCCCCGCATGTGTCCATAGAGGAGATCAACCCGGTCTACCAAGACATCCTTAGAAGGGTCCCGGGCCTCAGACAATTGCGACAATTTGTCCACGGCACACAAGATTTATACCTCTTACTGTATTTTTATCCCCCTAGCTGTTATTCAACATCATTCCTCAACCAAGTGTCTGGAATTTCGTTGGCCAATCCTCAGGTAAACTGTTACCGCCAAATGTGGTTCTAACCATCACCAAAAAAAAAAAACGCCTGTTTTGGAGGCTGTTTCAACTTTTTCTGTTCTTGGTGTTGTTTCCTCACCATCGGATCAAGCTTCAAAATAATTCAAAGTTGATTGGTTGTTGTCTTGTTTGCTCATCGCTGTTACGTTCTAGAGATATTCAAGTGTCTACACGTATGATACATGTATCTGTCTCTCTTGTCTTAGTACGATAAGAGTGCATCAGGTCAACCTGATGAGAAATTGATAAGCCTCAATTTCACCTCCCAACACATTCGTCAAAATCTAGTATGCTTGAGCACACAAGCTTCCAGTATTTTTTTTTATTTTTATTTTTATTTTTTTAGTGCTAATTGATTTTGACATTGCGCACTACTGGTGTATACATGATAAAGTAATACATACGATGATGTTTTGAAACTGAAATATGAAATACAATAATAGTATTGATAGCCTTGAGAGTTGATTCTTTGTGAAGATAAGAGAGAAAACGCGACCAAAAATTGAAAATAAAAAGAAAATCGACTCTTATAAGGAAATAGATGATGTTGAGTTCGTTCAAAACAATGCATTCTGTAGCCCAGACAGTTTGCTATGCAGCCCCCACTGCATACCCTAGGTGATGGTGTTTAGGAGAGTTTTGAACAAACCCTACAAATTCTTGTATCTGGCTCCTTCTACCCCCGTGATACTATTTATGTGATAACTTGATGACTTTTAACCAAAGGAAGTGATGACTTTTGGACCAAAGAAAGTGATGAATTTTAAACAAAGGAAGTGATAAAAAAAGAGAAATTTGATGTTATTCTTCTTGATCTTCTTTATAAGTATTTAGATTTTGAAATCGTTTTGTTGATAGAATGAAAGTTGCAAGGAAAGGAAGCACTTCAGGTGAGTCAAGTAGGTCTTTTGTTGAGTTGACGTTGATATTTATCTTTTCTCTTTTTAAAATATGGCGGAATTCTTTTCTTTGACTTGTGAATTGAGAGCAGTTGACTAGGTAATGTTGAACATCTTCAATAATTTTGCATTCAGAGCAGTTTGGTGAGTCGATTTTCTTAATTTTGTGTAGATAGTTATTTAGTGGAGAGTGGCCCAATTGTGACTGGTAAATGATGGAACTTTCAGCTCGCTCTAGTTTCTTAAAGCTGTCAAATATCTAACTGTATGGAAGGGTGGTTAACTGAATGTTGTTTCTAGTAATTGGTCTCTTTTTTTTATCAATCTTGAATTTCTTGCGAGCGATTTGTTGAATGTTTGCCAGTGTTTGTTTACAGTTGCGAATGCAAAGCATATTTCCTTCTGTTGTTAGTTTTGCAAGTTGGTTGACAGCTCCATTTTCATCAACTTCTACGTGAGCCGGACACCAGAAAAGGGATATGTCAAAGTCAAGTATTTCAATTAAGATTTTCATTTTCAAATAGATTTCGTGGAATATAATTTGATTTGAAATTGGTTTAGGTGGGTGTGAGATGGATTGGATAGTTGCTTGATTGTCGATGAAGAAATTGATCTTCTTACTGGAATGGCGGAAAGGATTCTGAGAATCGTAATATTTTTTGATGATGACGTTTAGTCCAAGTTTAACTGCTAGGACTTCTGCTTCAAAGGCTGAGGCTTTGTCTTCATCATTGATGCGTCAGGCAATGCTGCATGTTCTGTCCATTATTGCTGCACACGCTGTTCCTTGGTTGGGTATGCTTGAGCCGTCGGTAAAAATCATATGTTCGTTGTTGCGCGTGATTTCTTTGATTTGATCTTCTACAACTGTTTTTGCTTCTTCTTTTTTTATGTTGAAATTGTTGACTTTGATGCTGAAGTTGTCCCAAGGGTTGATCATGTGGTGTTGGATTGTTTCAATATTGGGAGGATTGTATTCTGGGATTGCTTGGTGATCAAGCATGCTGTGGACTGGGGAGGGATGGCGAGTTTGGGGATTCTGGATGTCATGTTGAATGAGGCGTTTGATTGGGTGCAAATCTAGGCCTGTTAATTTTTTTGTTAGGAACAGATGGTTTTTTCTTTTTAATGAATCAAAGAAATGAATTAGCGGGGATTCTCTTGATAAGACAACTGTGGGTGATGTGCGGAACATTCCAAGGATGATACGGGAAGCAGAGTTATATATTTTGCTCATATTGTTAGCGACTGAAGATTCATTTCTTGTTGTAGCCCAAATGAAGCTTCCAAAGAGGATTCTAGACAGTAGAACACTGATGATAAGGTTCTTGGACTGTTGTAGTCCTATGCCATAGGAGCATCTGGATATTCTAACCAGCTGGTTGGCTGTTAATTCGCCTGTTTTCTTAACTTTGGCGAGATGGGATTGGAAGGAAAGTTTGGTGTCTAGGATGATACCAAGATATTTAACAGAAAGAGAAGGAGATAAAGAGATGTTGCCAAATTTGAATGGTCTTACTTCAAGTTTTTGGTGTGAGAGGATCATAAAGTCTGCTTTTTTTTGGTCAAAGATGGCATTATGTCTCTTTCCCCATAGTAAGGAGCAATTTCCTTCGGTTTCAAGTTTATTGATGGCTGTTTCTAGGTCTTTATCAGCGACTAGATGAGTAAAGTCGTCAATGAAACCCAACGAGATGGATTCTTGGTCAAGCGTCAAGGGGTTACTGATGAGGAGAGATGAATTGTATATGATGTATAGGATGGGGGATAGAGGAGACCCTTGCGGAAGTCCACATTGTAGATTGAAATTTGGGGATAGGTAGTCTTCCATTTCGAGCGAAGTCGTGCGGTCTGTGAGAAGGTTAGAAACAATGGCTGATAGGTAAGGCAGGAAGTTCTTATTTATCATTGTTGCTATTAGACGTTCTTTAACAACTGAAGGGAATGCCGATTTGACATTGAGAAAGAGGGAGGATACAATTTTCTTTTCTTGCCATTTCTGTCTTATCCATGAGGTAAGAAAGAGGTTGGCGTCGTCTGTGCTTCTTCCTGCTCGGCCATCAAAGTGACCTTCTGCAAGGATATGATTGCTTTCTGCCCAAAATGTGATACGCTTGGTGACGATTGCTTCAAATATCTTTCCTAAGCAGGAAAGCAATGCGATAGGTCAATAAGAATTAGGGGATGAATAGGAATCTTTGTTAGATTTTCGAATGATTGTTGTGATGGCATGTTTCCAAAAGGTTGGAAAATAGCCTATATTAAGGCAGGCGTTGAAGGTTTTGATCAGAATGTTTGACAGAGTGGATAGACCCCACTTGATGGTCTCATTAGAGATGTCATCATGTCCTTTAGCTTTTTTCTTGGCTGTTTTATTAACGGCTTGACGGATTTCGGTGGGGGTAATCGGTGGGAAGAAGAACGGAGAGGGTAAGAAAATTGGTGGTATGTCGTCAGTGTTAATTTCGATTGGGACGTCCGATGTCCCTTTGAAGAGAAGGCGGGCTTGTTGTTCTTTGTTGGACGTGAGTTGATCGTTTTTGTCAAGGAGGGGAGCAATGTTGTTGTTGGAGCTGCACTGCCGGCATTAACCGGTCGAACACGGCTGCTCGAGCGGTGCTCGAACAGCCGTGTTCGACCGGTGGTCGGACGGACACTGTCCGACCGAAGCGAGAGCCAACTGGTCGGACAGATTTGTCCGACCGGTCCTGGCTGGTCCTGTGCAACCGGTCCCAGGAACTGATCGGACAGGCCTGTCCGACCCGCTGGCAGGTGCTTCGGTCGGACAGTGCCTGTCCGACCACCGGTCGAACACGGCTGTTCGAGCACCGCTCGAACTGCCGTGTTCGACCGGTTAATGCCGGCAGTGCTGGGTTTAGTGTATTTGTAGGCTTTGAAGAGGTCAATATCATCGCATTCTGATAAGAATTTTCACCAATGACCCTAAGCTTCCAGTATGTACCAGCTGTCTCATTTGAAAGAGAAACATGAACCATTGTGTTATACTTAAGGTTTGAAGATCACATGAGTGCCACCAATCCGACTGTTCCTGGGACGGGCAGTTGCCGTTTCAGTCCTGAACATGCATACGTGAACTAGCCTTCGCCAGTTGTGAGTTTGTTTGAGAAGGGTCGAGACCATTTGCGGCATCGGAAAATGCCGTTACGGACATCGTGAACAGCCATATAATTCCAGGGGTGATGATGCTGCTTATCGAAGTGTAATAGACCAGGATGAAAGAGAAAAAATCTGGATTCTCTACATATATAACTTGTAGCAGCCTGCCAAGTTACCCTGAGTCTCACACCTTCCTCATCGGCGGTTCTGAGGAGAAAGATATTTTACTTCATACATAATAGATAATTACTTAACTCGAGGGTGAGCATTTAAATACTTTCCTCACAAGGGCAAACCAATGTAGCAGAATAGGCTGATGGATCGCTTGGTATCCACTCCTAAACGAGTTCCCAGATTGCCATAATCGCAGCAAGCTACCATCCTCGCCTTTTGCAATAAAATCAGGTGCCAACGTGTCTCTACTCCTCGGAAGTCCATCAGTCTCTCTCATGGCATGCCAACTAATTGCTCAACCCTACTTATATCAGATATTCTCATCCGGAGAAAATTGGGTCAAAGGAAGCGCGATTGCCAATACAATGACCAATCATCGTTCCCTCCTGGTTCTCATGTCATTCTCCATGCTCCTGGTGTCGATGACCGTTGGATCTCCTCCCGATCTATATGTCATGTACCGTTTTGAAGATACCCGCAAGACCGTTATCTCGTGCAGCAAAAAACAGCGCATGGAGCTGAAAGGTCCATGGAAAAATGTAGAGCATCTACCAATGATAAAAGAATACCACTCAAGTTTTCCAGGAGATGTCGGTAGTCTGAAAGCACTGAAAAACGTGGACTTGGAGATTCAAAGAGCAGCCAATTATGAGGACGAAGAACAAAGGGATATCGGTATCCGCCTCATCACCCACACGATGAATGATGGATTAACGACATCCGTCGCTATTCTCAACCCCTCCCCTCTTTCATTCACTTATTCCTTGCATCTCGTGAATGCTAAGTTGGTTATTGAGCGACAAGAAATCGGCGACAACAACTTGCACATAGTTACCTGGCCTAACGCCGTTGAGGGTCTGCTGACATGGTATCTTCATGAAATATAAACAGGTAGAAAATCGAATACTGGGGTCGAGATGGATATCAAAAAAAAAGATCATATTTTGTCTTTTGGTTATGATCAACCTTATAAACAAGTAAATATGTACTAGCGGTCATCTGGCTACCGTAGTTGTCTTCTCTTTTTAAACAGTTTTATCGAGATAAATGTGTATATAGGCTGCTTTAGACCAATGATTAAAGTTGTTGGGAGTCAACTGACGTGACTTGACCAAGCTTTTCTTATGTGTACTGCAACAGTTAAGAGAGTGCAAGGAGAGACACCTCTGGCAAATAGCGGACGCCCAGATGTTGAATTTGAACAGTTTTCGTGGGTTGAACTGGGAACAAATTTATATTCCCCGTGTTGCACATTGTACGTCTCTCTCACCAGCTTGTTGAATTCTGGAAAAGATACAAGCTACAGTAGCCTTGTGTTAAGACAAAAAGTAAGTGCGACTGGACTTACGTAATCTTGAAATTAATTCAGAAGGAAAGAAAAGACAAAAATTAAGGAATGAGGTATTAAAGACGCCGAAGGTCTTGAAAAGAAACAAAAGGGCAACTGTTTTGAAAAGAATAGGAAAAACAGGGATAACATATACGAGTGCGCAGGGTGGATAAAGTTCTTGGCGATAATTTACAATGGATAAAAGAACTTAGTGTCGAAATTAATAGATTCAAACTACTTGGTAATAATTGATTAATCAAGGATGGCTGTACACGACACATTCAGAACGCCGGGACCCAACATTTTTTTCTCATTTTCAGGAGGTGCAAACGGTGAGGAGGTATCATTAAGCTTACTATGATAATTGTGATTATTTTTTGTCGGTTGTAACTTCTACCTGAAATCTTTTTATCGGCTATTTCAGCCTGTTACATACGAAGAATCGATGTTCATAGCCAACTATGTACACCTGCAAGTGAACAGATTCAAAACTGTCAGATTCGGCCACTCAATGTCATATAAAGAAAATCAAGCAACGGGATATATTACATTTATTTTAATCTAGTTTGGAGATGGATTGTTCAACCGTCGTCATAAGCTCTGCAAACCAATCCGAGCCACGTTTGGCATGATCATCAATGCCGTCAAGGTCCGAAGAGCCCATTGACTGGAACAACAATGACAACGGTCTGGGGGGCTGAACAGGTGAAATTGATCGAACCGAGGGAGGCGGGGAGGGTGTTGACGATGGGGTTAATGAAGAATGCAAAAAGGGTGGTGTCGCAGATGTGTCTTGCGAACGAAATGTTGAAGATGCGCTTGGTGACGTTGTTGTGGAAGGTGCGTCGGCAGAAGGTGGTATGGAGGACGCGTCTTCTGAAGGTACGTGGTCCAACGGCGCATTTTCGGAAGGTATATTTTCCACAGGCGCGCCCGTCGGAAATGATAGGGGTACTGCAAGTATCGGTGATGGTATGGGGGACGTGATTAATCGCGGTGATACAGAGGACGTCTCGGTGGGAGGTGGGGTTGATTTTATAACTGAGGCTCGACTGGTTCTGCGAGTCGTCGTGGATGGGCTCTGCGGGCGTCCCATCAGAGTTAATGTGATATCTTCTTCGATGACGCCAGCCCAGTCGCGTCTTGGTGGTCGGCGGTAGCTAGAGATACTCTTCTGTTCAGCCCCAGAGATTACCAAAGAGGAGCGCGCCGAGCAAGATGCCCCTGGATCTTGGGCTGTCGGTGGTTCCAAAACGGCACGTCCCGTAGTCCAGCTTTGGCGAAGCTGACTAGTCGTCGAAGTGAGATTTGAGCTGGCCATCGAGCTCCGGCGACTGTTGACATCCACTTCGCTTCTCTTGGTGTTCCGCGAGACCACAATCGAGTTACGCCTACTGTTGTGCGAAAGTGAAAGAGGCCTTGTGGGGGGATGGCGGCATAGGCTACCACGATTAGGTGGGAAGGGATGATTGTGACTAAGCTGTGAACGCGAGTCTTCCAACGATAACTTAGCCTGGCATGCCGATTTCGGTCGGACTGTGCATGTCGAACGATTCAATGGAGTGACTGCTTCTGGTGGTGGCAGTTTCAGGCTAGGAGTGGGGTGGGAGATTGAGTCTTTCGAAATACGTTTCTGAGTACTAAAGGAAAGGCGTTTGCTTTCTTGCGAGGGCTGGCAGCTTAAAAATCGACTATCGCCACAGGACATCGAGGGTTTGTGAGACTGGGCAGTACCTACCGTAGCTCTGCGATGCAAGCCGGACGAGCGAACCGATGCCTCCCAAGGATCTTGGGTAGTCACGAAGCTGATGTCGGAGTTATGGAGTTTCATAGGGTAGGATATGTTCGGTTTGGTGGCGTTGAAAGGATCTTCTAACGCGTTTTTTGACTTTGACCGCCGCGAGCAACTTGACGGCCTCCTGGTAAGCTTGGTCTTGGATGGAAGAAAGGTTTTTTTCGCACTGAGGAAGATCCTCCGGAAAATGCCCCCCTTAGTTTGATGCTTCAAGGTGTTGGAATCATCAGGCTTGATAGTAGACATGCTCTTGGCCGATTCTGAGGGCAAGCGTTTGGCCGAAGACCAGCGGCGACGAGCGCGGGGTAGGGGTTGCTTGGGAGAAAAACTATGAAGAGGATGCGCAAATGAGCTTGGAACGTAGTGGCTGGGTGACCAGTTGGTGCTTCTCTTTGCACCCCTGTGCTTCCTACTACAAGATCTCGCTTTGTTTCTCCTCGGATCTTCCGTTCGTTTTTCCGACAAGATGGGTGAAGTCGTCAGCTCTTCAAGGGAGGGACAAAAATCGCCTTTCGAGAAGCCACTGGGATATAGTGAGAAGGCACCTCCTATCAACAACTCATGAAGTGGATGTATGTGTGTATATATTTGAGTGGAACGCAGATCGCACAGAGCCGCACGACTCACTTGAAAGATTTTTTATAAGGGAAGCGCGGACGATTGTATCTTCTTTCGGCCATTTAGAAGCTAAATCCAACTAGCGCAAGACTGTGAATCGCAGATGCACTTGGGGTGCGGGATCTTTCCTCGTCGCTTGAGGGAACTGATGATAGATAGTCCAATCGACGATGCTCAGGATCAGAAACACTGCAGCAGCCACGTCCTTCGAACAGGGTGGCACCTCGCGTCAACAGGGCCTGTGATCGTCGGAAGCGCACAGTCAGCAGAAACAAAAAGGGGAGTTGAATATCTATATCTCGACTCTCAGACAGAGGCTGGGCTATAGAGCGATCCCAGATGGGAGGCGCAACAGGTGAAAAAGGCCTTGCTAAAGCTATGTATGAGAGTGCCTAGCCTCGGCGTGAGAGTAGCGTGAGTGCAAAATAAATTTAAAACACGTAGAAGACCAATCTGCTTTTGAATGGCTCGAGCACCCAAGCTGAAACCACACAGGCCAAAACAGATTGTGCTGGTGAACTCACGCGGTAGGAAGCTCTCGAGTGGTAGACGCTTCAGCCAACTGGACTCATAGCGGGATGGGGTTTCTTGCATGTCTGGGTCGGAGTCTAACCTAATCCAAAACATTCCATCGCAAAGATTGGCAGGAAATGTGGTACATACGGCAGTGCAACCTGGAGTGGAGCCAGCTGGAAACCTGAGCATCTGATCCGTGAACTTCATACAGCGCCACGTGTACCTACCACGTCTTGCGGCCAGAATTTCCATCTACTGGCCAACATGATATTTTTCTCCGCCATACCTTTTTTATACACAAGTGACGCATACTTGCAAAATATTCCTGGAGAGACGATATTGTGAGCCAGACGGTATATACATACAAAGAAGCGACTTTCTGAACTTGCAACTTGAAAACATTCCATTCATGGATCATGTGGTGTCCCTGGAATTTGTCAAGCAGTTGCCTTGCCAGCCCTCCAAGCGGGCACATTCCAGCATGAAGAGTGGCAAATTATCAGCTGTTTTGTCATCCTTGGAGATTTCGTCCGTCATTTTTCATGAGCTCTGGCCAACACCTTCTCACTACGTCACAGGTCCCAAGTCGATAAGACCAGTCGTCTCAGGAGTCAATAGCTCGAGATAGGATACACGTGGAAAAGCCAACGACGAGATGAATTCATCGCAAAATTCTCAAGTCCTGAAAGAGTGCCAGGATTCGGGAAACCTTCATCAATTTTCGCAACTTCAGACATACATAGTTGGCGACATGCCGGCGACGCACAGATTCGGTCCATAGCTTGTGATTAGTGGAGGTTCTAAATCGCATGGTGCGGAATCGCAGATGCTCCCACAACCACTTCCATGGATACTCATTGCTCCAACCACATCTATCACTATTTAGTGTTCAGGAGAGAAGCAACAGCGGAGTGTGTATCCACTGTCCTACTGGGTTTTCATGTGAGAAGCCAGTGTGTGAAACTTACCACGCGTCAAAATATGCAAACCAGTAGTGCTGACCTCACTGGGTTCAATTTCGTCTACACAAGCACTCCCTATCACCCCGCTTGACTGCACGCCGCCCGGCAGGCTGGCACTGGCAGCAGCGTTCACACGTCAACAATCTAGATGATAAGCTAGGATAAACTATTTAAAGTCTCCGAAGAAAAATCAAGTCGATGAACCTGATGAAGGTGAATGAGGGTGAATCCCACCACAAATTCGAGAGGCGCGATATAGAAACTTTTGCAAGTCTGTGATTGGGTGGTAATGTATGCGCCAGTATCACGTGCGATGGGGGAGGATGAGAGCTGATTATACGAACTTCGAGTCAAGAGAGCTAGTGACACTGAAGGAAACTTCTGAAAAAATCCGGACTGGAGTTTCTGTTGGGGGGTTGGGAGCAAAATACGCCAACATAGCGCATTGGAAAAACCTTGCATTGGGCTGTGATTTGATACATAGGATGAGGCAGTCGTCCACTTCTCTCACTGGGACCCAGGAAACCAACGGGCACTGGGCTCAACGCGACTGGTGAGCTCATGAGAAACTTGGCGCACTACTTGAACATCTGTCGGCAGCTCCTCTTATTTTGCCGCTAACCAAAGAAGCTATTCGTCCTAATTTGTAGCTGGACTCCAGAGGCTGGCCATCTAAGTTGGATCCCAGAAGTAGAGCGAGAGAGAAAGAGAGAGATAGACTCATGGCGTAATAGGAAAAGACAGGAAGAGTTCAAAGATTTACAAATTAAGTCCCTATGGTACATAGGCCTCCAGTCTGCATTCCCCACCATCTGAAATTCTCAAAACGAAGAATGCAGAAGTGCAATTCCTTGTAGTTACCCTGGAATCAACGATACTTGATTAACCCTCCCCTTAGACTTGCTTGATTCAATTCAATTCCTTTCCATTTCTTCTCTTATTTTTCCGTTGAGGACCATGGCATTGCATGTTTGAAATTTGGTACCACCATGACCCAGCTCATCTGTCCAATGAATTGGACTATCTGAAAGCTGATCATCTCAGCTTTGATCTGTGATTCCGAGTTGCAAAAACTTCTAGGTAGAAAGTCTGAAAAAAAAGAAAGAAAGAAATGATAAAAAGTATGGAAAAGATGTTATCATAATATGCATTTTCTTGTGGGTGGTCCTGATGAGTAATAAAAAACCTTAGGCAGATAAATAATCTCGATCAAATAAAAAGTCAATAAAATTAAAAAAATCTTCGTAAAATAAGAAATCTCAATCAATCAATGGAGAGATGGGCCGAGAGGAAGTTATCAAAGGAAAGTTGAATTGAGAGTTGGTGCGGTACATTGATGAAATCATGTCTTCAAGTTACATAACGGCTTCCGATCAGGGACTAGATTCTCATAGGGTATGGATAGGTTCTTTGCGGAGAGGTTGAAATGTGTGGAAGGACGACCACAATTTAACTGCTTCGGCCCTCTTGAAGAAGTTGTGACTGATGATTCTAGCGCAATTTCGATACTGCATCCCGAGCATAACATGATGACTCAATATGATGATGAAAAGCTGTCCAGACCATCTAGGTAGTGAAAGTGAAATCAGTTTCTGGTTCATCCAAGTTCAATAATGTTGAGGGCCGTCAATAGTAATACGGGGGTCCCATGGCTTACCTGTTTGCCAACCTTTAGTTCTTTGGGTTTGCAGCAAAACATAGCTGTTGCAGGGATATCGCCAATCACCACGGGTGGGCTTAGAATCATTTGACCTGATCTCAGCTTATTGCATGTAAAGTAACCATCAGTCCTCTTCGTAGCTGTGGTCACTGGGGAGTTTATACAGTCAAGCAGGAGTTCAGTATTTCAAGTCCTAAGAATACCCAATCAATCAACCATCGAGCACCAGTCATACTTACGGATGTAGTGTTTGCCGTGAACGATGTTCTTGAGAAGTGGGTGAGACGAGTCGGAAGCGACAACAGACCTCAAACAATAGCCATCTGTCGCTGCTCGATTTCTGGCTGTTGATTTATTGTTGCATATATACGTAGCACGAGCAGTCTGGATTAAGAACACTGTTAAAAGCATGAGGATGATGCTGGGGTAACGCATTGCCGCAATGCACGTGTTCGGGATAGTCGAGGGTGTTGGTGATGAGTGAGTGAGGGGTGAATGTGATCAGTGATTTTTATGTGTGAAGAAGAACCGGTTGAAAACCTGACTGAGAGCAACTGCACATGTGCCGGGTCGCGTATGTATTGCGCGATCGTGGCTGGTCGGCGGCCGCCGCCGTTGCTGGGTTCCACGCATTCTTTGGCGTTCGAGTTGAATCCGATGTCATGCCACCTCTGCGGCACCGCCACATCGGCGGGCTGATCAAGACTCAAGATGAGAGGGTGGCGGCGCGGTGTTACTACGATTCCAGATCACGAACTGTGTGTCATTTTCTCATGTCCATCTCCCATCCAATTCTCCACAATTCGCGTCAGTTGAGTCGTACACAGCTTTGGCTCAAGACCGGGGACCTGGACACTGGAACAATGATCAGGTGAAGGTGATAGGTCGGAGGACCTACATATTTAAATTAAACTTTTATAGGGAACTGAAGTTCCGCACTGCGGTCGGCGCAATGCGACCTCCGACAGGTGTTTGCTTTGACCAGTGCCATTCGGCCACCAGAAGGGAGGCACTTTGTTAAGTTTAAAAGTTGCATAATGCAAGTCGCGGCCGACGCGAAGAAAGCTTGGCTGAATTCTGTTACCAGATCATGAGTAGTTGGACTTGCAGCAGCCTCACTACCCACCTGAAATGTATGAAGGATGCCGATGAGCTGGCCGGTCTTCCCTCGACCTCGGCCGACATGCTTCATCCACCCAGACCCACAAGTGGCGACCTTAATCATGGGGCTCTTCACTTGGGAAAAATCCGATGCATGAACTTCGCCCGAGGGCACCATGTCTCCGGCTCTTCCAAGTTCCAATGCCATCTAACTTAATCAAGTCCCTCCTCCGGACGCCGGAGTGACTTCATTAAGTTAGCAATGCCATGTTGGAACTTGGTGGTGATCAACCAGCCACAATTCGCGCTAGAAAGATCCTTCCGATCAAAGATAAATTTGCAGAAAGTAGCATACAATACGATGCTGAACTGAATCCCAGCTAATTTATTACCATCAATCACTAACAGAAAATCTGCTTCAACTTCCACCAGTTGATATGCAGTCACTTTGATTTAACTTGTGTTTTACTTGAATCTTACTCAAAAAAAACTTCAACCCAACTTCAATGCACAGTCACTGTGCATTGTGCACAGTCACTACAAACATTTGTAATTTTACCCAAAGAAAAAACAACTGTTTGGGTTAGGCAAAATGTTAAATTTTTTCAACAAAATGGCTCAGTAATAAAAATTGAGCAAAACTGAGCATGCTCAGCAAAATCCCCTAAAGTTGCCAGAATGAATAAAAATGATTTCTGCTCAGTTTGTAAAAAAAAAAAAAAAATGCTGAGCATGCTCAGTATAGCTTATTTTTCACTTCTGACCATTTTTTGTAAAATTGGGTATATGTTTTGCCCATCCCAAGTTCACATTTTCCTTCTGGGTAGAATTGCAAATGTTTTTAGTGAGTGACTGTGCCAGAAAAGTTGTTTTGGATTAAATTGGAAGTAAAAGGGGAGTAAGATGGGACTAGCCTGCATGTCTACTGGTGGCAGTTGAAGCAGATTTTCTGGTAGTGAATGTTGCTATGGCAAAGAACTAGAAAGCTTTTGTATAACAGACCTCCACCATTTTTTTTCAAGACAGAGCCGGCTCACATCCAAGTACACCGTGTTGTGACCCCAAGGGGCTATGCATCCGAGACTCGCCGCAGCACCTATATAGGTTCTCTTCTGGTGCAGACCCAGAAGGGAACAAGGGTGAAGATGATCTGTTTTCCTTCCACCACCACCACCGGGTGCTTTTGCCTCTTTAGGTTATGAGCCCTTAAATCAGCATCTTGTATATCTCTGAAGATCGATCTACTAATCATAGATTGGTCGTCACCTCACCTAATTGTGAGGATTCACACCTAATCGTGTGGACCATCCTGACTCATCAACCAACTCCACCCAAGCTTGTTTGCTAATCCAAACAACTCCGGTCATCACGGCCTGTTCCTCTTTTCTCTTCACCCCCTCAAATCCGTCTTCTGCTTCCCCGTTATTTTTGCCTTTTTCCAATACTAAACCTCACAGAAGAGCTATGACGGCCTGGCCATCCGTTTGAAGTTGGTGATAGTGGCATATTGCCAACGCTGAACTGTGAGAGTTGGGTTGAGGCCTTTTTTTCCAAACCTTTTTTCTTATAATATTCCTGTCTATCCTGTTCAACCTTCCGATATCCAATATCCTCCCTTTTTTCCGTTTCCCCTCAACTTTATCCCATTTTCTACTCCTATCCACCAATTTTTCTATTCTCCCACTTTTCCTCTGCAAATCCACTTTCCCATGTCAACCCCCATCCTTCCTCATCACGTGACCCAACCTTTTGCCAAATCTCTACCCCCTAGCCGCGCACCATCACGTGCCTCCTCTCGAGCTTCCCTAGTCTCCAGCCAAGCAGCAGGGTTGTCTAATCTCAACGGTCTTCAACACCATTTTGGTGACGGAACTGACCGCCTGGAGCATATCTTTACCTCTGTGATCAACGGTGCAACCAGCCCTACCCTGGCCAAGGAAACTTTTTGCGCTTCACAAAACCCCCAACATCCCCAGACATCCCGCACCCACACTCACCACCATACGTCCACTCATGCTTCTCCTTGCCGGGAACCACCCATCTCCACCTCTCACCAACATCAACCCCCTAATGCTCTGCCCCGTCGAGACCCACCCATCACCACTACCAACTTCACCAGGGAACAAGCGGATTTTGAAGCCGCGCAGTTTGCCCTCAAACAGGTGAAGCTGGTCTCCTCCGCAGTGACAACCATATGTGGATCTTTCCGGAAAGAGCAACTGCTCCAGCCAGATGGCTCCAATTTTAGTCAATGGAGCAGTCTCCTTCGCGAGGTAGGCATCACGCATCTCACCGGCGCTGATTTCTTCTTCACCCGCTGCAGCAACCTTAGTTTTGAGCGCGGAGTTCTCCTTGGTTCCATCCATCCTTCCTTAGTGTCCAACTTGCAGGATTTGAAATCGGCCCACGCCATGTATGAGAGCGTGAAAACCAAGTTCCAGAATGTCTCCCGCGCCGCCCAGATGAACATCTGGTATCAGTTCATGAATTTTTCAATTGACCCAAACGCCCCTACAGCCGGCTGTGTCTCAAAGTTGCGGGACCTGTACTCTGACTTGAAAGCCATAAACGTACGCATGTGTTCCAATGTCTTCCTCAGTTTCATCTTCCAGGGCGCAATCATGTCTTTGTCAGCAGGCTTCAGCAAACTTAAATAAGTCCTCTGCTTGCCGCCTGGGGGGTGAAAACCCCCACCGGGGATATGCCCCCCCGGGACTGTGCCTTGGACTTATGAGTTAGCCGCTTTGGTTGGCGTGAGCGGTTTTGCAAATCACCCCTTCTTCAATGTACCGTAGGTTCATGATTACAAGTCCGTTAGTTCTGTTGAGTACCTCATTTGGTAGCTAAGATGCTGCTTAATATTGTGATATTTTTTTTGCACCTAAAACATCCCAAAAATCCTCATCAAAGGGGTTCAAAAATGGGGACGTTGATCACCCAATGGCTAAATGCATTCTCTTGCGCCTTTGACAGGTAGTCCAGAAAGTGTCAAGAGGTGTCAAGTCAATTTCAACCCATGGGAGGAATTAGATGGAATCACTCAAGTGGATCAAGTCTTAGTGATTGCACCGCTACGCAGATCTCATTGCATCTTTCATCCAATTTTGCGCTACATACGTACGTACATTCAATCATGGGTGGCAATAGTGTCTCTTGCGTTCGCCGGCCGGTGCAGTTGGATGAAAACGTCAAGTCACTAGACAATGACAATCTCACAAGGCACATTCAGCAAACCGCTGAAGATCACTTTCCTGGCCAGTCTCCCAAACAGCTGCAGGTCGAGTTGGTGCTGTCTCTTGAAAGGAGACAGCATACTTTTCTCCTAGCTGGTACGGGTTTTGGAAAGTCACGCATAGCCAAAATGTGGATGACGTTCTTGGGTTGATAGCTGATCGTGTTTTATACAGTTGATTGCCTGGGGGAAAGCACCTCAAAGACATTTCATCAATCTAATTGGACATGTCCGGATAAGAAATTGGAACATGTTAAGAAGGACTTGCCTCCTGAAGAATAAAGTTGGTCCAAGCATTCTGACCGCCACGTTGGGAGACCACAAGGTCGCGTATTGCATTCAAAACAGTAACAGTTGATGTGATACCATCAGGAGTTCCCCAGAAGCGTTGTTTGTAAGCTAGTTCCGTATCTTGTAAAGTGAGAAATCCCAAGATGAATTTTTTCGGATCAAGCTGATGTTTAGCAATCTGATTGCAGATTGAGAGAATCTTTCCAATGCTTGTCTTCAAATTGCGTTGTCCCTGAGATGCGGCAGGAGGAATGAGATCACCGTTTGCGGTATCCATGATGATTGCTGTGGACAAATGCTCTGTTGCAAGAATTTGAGGACTTGGAAGATTTTCCAAAACCCAGTCAGGCTGTTGGGAGATCAGAGAAAAAAAATGACAGGGGGGTTGAAAAAAAATGACACATCTGTCAGTTTTTTTCTGGCATGTACTTAGGAGTGACGGGTAGCCTTGAGCAATCCCAACATCCAGAATGATTGAAGGGAGATGATTGACAAAGGGAAGGACTTGAGGTACTTGTATTATAACCAGCAAAAGAGAAAAATTACGCGGATCTGATGGTGGTTTTATTTTGACAAAAGGTGGAATAATCAAAGAGATATAGCAAAAAGAATATTTTGCCAGCCAAAATCAGAATTCCGCTCAGGCCAACAAATGCGGATAATGTATAAGTCCCGCTGGCGCGGGCCGGGGGCTCTCCCAGCGGGAATTTGTTAAGTTCAAGGCTTCAGGCACAATTTTGAGAAACGGGTTGAGCTCAAAGTCCAGCGTGACCCCAACTTTGGGTGCCCCACTTTTGTGTCACTCCTCAACTTCTTCAATATCTGCCGCCAACAACACCACCAGCATAACCAACACCGCTTAACCCCGGCCCTACCCTCAAACAAAAACTCTCTCATGTTGACCACTCCCAACACTGACCCTGGTTTCAATTTCAACGCTTACCTAGCTGATATCAACAAGGAGGACTGGCCAGACGCTCTGGATTTCTATTCAGTGACTGCGCACACCTGCTGGCACTGCGGCGGAGCAAATCACTACGCCCGCAACTGTCCCAACAAGTCTCAAGTTCAACCCCAATCCAGAGCTATTGGCACCCTTGTTGGAACCATCTATGGACAGTTGCCCAGTGGTTTCCAAGTCTCCTCTGCCCAGTTCCCAAACCTGTCTCAATGCCGTGTGCCGCCTATCCCAACCAATAATCAACAGCAAGCCCAGTGCCTTGCCAATCACTACCGTCCCAGGTACAGCCAGGCCCTGTTGGCCCGTCCAGGTGATTGAGGCGGAGGCAAAGCTGCTCCATCACGTCCCACCGTGTCTGCACAGGTGGTAGAGGTCAATGGTCTTCCCAATGACCTGGACAATTTGGATTTTAACTCCATGGCAATTGGATAGGACCTAGTGAGTAACCCTGCTATCTTTGATACTGGGGCTTCCCACGGTTTCACCTGTTCTAAGTCTTTTCTTCATCATTTCCGTCCTCTCCCTAAACCTATCCCTGCTTCCGTAGCTACCAACAGAGCAAGTTACTTTATCTCCAGTTTTGGAGACCTGAAATTCAAAGTGCCTAATGGCAATGTTGTCTTCATCCAACAAGTGTTGTATTGTGAGCAGGCTAAAGCTACCATAATATCTATGGCAGCTCTGAGCAAAGCTAATGCAATGGTCTCGTATGACAACACCACAGACTCCTTGATCATTTCACATCCTGACGGCACACCTATTTTTACATGCAACTTTGAGCCAAAACAAAATTGGTGGATCTTACCGCACCATTTCATCCTGTGTGGCAACCTGTCTAGCAATGGACAACACTTTCCCCATTTTCTTTCTGTTTCTGCTCCTGTTTCCAATCCTACTGTTCCTGTCTCCCCGCCTGTTGGAGTTTTTGTCATGTCTCTGTGTTTTCTCTTTTCCTTTTTTTCCTTTTCCATGTGCTTTCACACCTCTCTCACATGTCACAGACTGTCCAGTGTACTTAGTGCTGGAGCAGCGTACGTGGAAGGTTTCTCCTCATCCTTCCACTGACACAGCACCGTGTTACGCTGCTCCAGGTACGTCTACCAGTGTTTTCTTCTTTTCATCTTTTCTTCTTTCTTTTCTCTTTTCTTCTTTCTTTTCCTGTGTGATGCAATTCATCCTTCCACTGACACAGCACCATGTTACGCTGCTCCAGCTCCCGTCATATTGCCTCAAGCCTGCCTGCCAATGAGCCACCCGCTCCTGCTATGTCCCTTGAAAAGCTTGATGATGTTGATGACGTTACCCATGCCAATAAAAATTCCCGTTCTACTAAACAAGTGACCACTGATCTTGCTGTGCCTCCCAATGAGCTTGCAGAGTTCTTTAAACAGCCCGTTTTGGAGACGCCAGGCTACAAATGGCAACCAGAGGCCCGCAACACAGACAATCTTACCCTTCTGTATTATCATTGTCTTTTTGGACTACTGGCCTGAGGCACATCCACCGGATTATCAAAGATAAGTTAGGTTCAGGTTTGCCGGATGAACTCCCAACCGGGAAAATCCATTGCCCGGTCTGCGCAATCAGCAAGAGTACCCGTTTGAACCCCCTGGCAAGCACATGCCTGGAAATTGAGCACACAGACATCCTGGCGGTGGATCTGATTGGTCCGTTCCAAGTCAACTCCATGGATGGGGGCAAGTATTTCATGAAAATGCGTGACGTGGCAACGGGGTATTGTTTTGTTTGCGTTTTGACACATAAATGGGAAGCCACTGCTCACATCATAGCTATCATTGACAAACTTGAGACTTTTACAAAGCTGAAGGTCAACACTCTACGCAGCAACAATGGCGGGGAGTTTGTCAACAACAAATTGCAAGCCTACCTTGATGGGAAGGGGATTGTGGCAGAATGCGCCTTGCCGTATCATCACTACCAGAACAGAGTGATTGAGCACTTCAATTGGACGGTGGCGGCTATGGCCCGCACAATCTTATTGGACAGCACACTGCCGAAGTCCTTCTGGAGCTTTGATTTTATCTGGGCGGCCCACACTCTCAACAGGATTCCAAACAAGGCAAGTGGTAAGATCACTCCTATTGAAGCCTTCTTACGCCATAAACCGCAGTTTGGTATTTTCCGGGTTTTTGGCAGCATTGGCTACACTCATGCACCACAGGAACTACGGAAAAAGCTTGACAAGCGTTGTGGTATTCTTAACATGTCAAAATTTTTAGTTTTTTCTTTTTCTATATTTGTCTATATTTCTTTCAGGATTTCCTCTTTTTCTCTTATATCCACTCACTACTTCTCAGAATTGACTCCAGAATCAGACTCTACAGGTACAACTTACCTCAGTTACAACTCACGGGAACCTCATTATACTACTGGATGGGAAGTTATGGCCAACTCAATATGTATAACACTATGTAACAACAGCAGACATGTAACACTAGTGATAACCCATAACACATGGAGGTTCTTATTTTCTCTTATATTCCTTTACTTATATTCTCTGATAGCTCATACATCTTAAGTCTATACTTCTTGAAGGTTCTTTCTTCCTGAAGCATCACTCTTCTCAACACATCTTATTCAAAAAACATAGCTTATAGTTATCATGTTTCCTGGATTTCACACATATTCTTTTCTTCCGGACAGTTCTATTCTTATGGGAGTATGGGTCTCATCAAAACTTCTTATGCATTCATTTTTAGCTTGTATTCTAGGGGATTCTTGTATTTACCAGTTTCTTTCCAGTCACAAGACCCAAAGGCAGGGCCCAGTTGTACTCACCTTGGAGCTAAAATCCCTCACTTTTGTCTATTTAAGAGGCTCTCCTCCAGGTGTTTTTCCCCCTTTCCTCACCAGATTTTGTCCCCACAAATATATCAGTACCTTACACACTCAACACCCTTATATATATACACCTGATATTAGTACACTACCCCTATAGTCTACTACTGGTCACTCCTCTACTGAGGTTTTACTGTACCATTATTACTACATACATACATTAGCAATCAAACATTTATGGTTATCATCAACACCTTTTAGTAGCTTGAGACCCTCTTTGGACTAAGACTGCCCAAGTACCATTACCAAGCAGACCCTTATCCAACTAGGTTATCCAACCTTTATTAGTACAAACCCTTTTATTACATAAGCCCTTGTCACAAGGTAGCCTGTTCAATCACTGGTTGTAGCGTCAGCTCCCAAACTCATTTAGCACTACAAACCTATCATCATCATCATCATCCATCCTTGGTAGTAGCGTCAGCTCCCAGAACTCATTAGCTTAACACACCTTCATCATATACATACACCTTTGACAGTCATCACCATCATACCTACATACCATCCGCAGACTTCTTGAACCGACCAAATCCTATCACTATAATAATCTGCCCAGCGAGCTTGGTGGTCTTGTTTTTCTGATAGTATAGAAGGGCAGAGTTTTGCATCTCCATTCAGCAAAAGGTTTAACAACACTTTTGAGTCTTACAGCATGCCAAGCAGGGACATGTGGTTTCATAATATGGCGTCAGCAAGGGTTGGAAGCTCTGGATACCGGATGAAAACCGTTTTATAGAGTCTGCAATGGTACATTTCCCGAGTGAACTGAAGGATGTACCCAACCTCCCTCCACGAGTGACATCCGTGGCGCCACCACATGAAAATCCAGCACCAGAAGAAACCCCGCCCAACAAGATGTCGTTGAAGCATGTCATGAACCTGATGCGCCTTGGTAATTCCAACAATGAGATTGAATTCCATGACCAGGAGATGATCGTTGACAAGATTCTAGAATTATGTCAGTTTTATGCAATATCTGTTCCTTCTACTTTTAAACAGGCAATGAAGTCCGCCGAGAGGGAGGACTGGATGAAGGCAATTGCAGTTGAACTGGACAACCTGGAAGAAATGCGAGTGTGGGCAGTGGGGCAACTTCCACCAGGATGGAAGGAGCTGAACGGGCACTGCGTTTTTGCCACCAAACCAGACAAAGGAAATGGTGTGCATTTCAAAGCCAGGTTTGTGGCCAAAGGCTTCACGCAAGTGGCGGACGTGGATTTCAAAGCAACTTTTGCACCCACAGCTACCTTTGTTTCTCTGTGTTTACTACTGAACGTAGCAGCAGCCAACCAGTGGCCTGTCCACAGCTTTGATTTTGTAGCTGCTTATCTCAACTTGGCCATTGACAAGGAGATCTGAATCAAGCCTCCGGAAGGCATGAATGTTCCTCTGGGACATGCGCTACACCTGGAGAAGGCGCTTTATGGCACACGCCAGGCAGCGTGCTGCTGGTGGATACACCTCAAGAACACGCTGGCCAAATTTGACTATATCCCATTGCAGCACAACAATAGCCTCTACATACTTTGCCATCCGGATCAACACGGTGTCATCTGGTTGCACGTGGATGATGGAGTTGTCACAATGTCCAATACGTCTATTCTGGAAAAACTTGAATGGGATCTTCTTAAGATTAAGTGGTTGCAAGAACTAACTTGTCAGCTTGCTACTATGACAGAGCCAACCTGACAAAGGTAACATAAATAGAGACATTATTACTACAATATTAAGACCCATTTATGTGACTAATAATTTACAAAAAACTCAGTTTACTTATTTTTATCCAATGAGCTTAGCAAAGTCCTGGCACCATAAAAATAAGTAATAAATTAAAATAACAACTACTTTTTACAAAAATACCAAATAACTTCTAAACCTTGAGGATAACTTAGGATATTATGTCATATTCTGAATCCTCATGCAAATTAATGTAGGGTCCCTCACTGGAAGTACCCCTAAATTCCTACTCCTTCACCTTGAACCAATTACCCGTAAGAATTGGCCACAAACATATGTCACACAGACATTACACACATATGCACTTGTTATATATGCATACTATATGTGATATGACCAATTATGGAATTATAATTGAGGTGTTGTGTATAGTTTAGGAGTTAGGCCCAATTGGGGTTTGAAACCTCCAACCCCGCGCGTGGATTATATAATCCAATTGGAAATTGGCCAAATGCGTGGAAATAGCTAATCCCCTAGTTACCACATATGTACAAGTGTAACTAGGGTAAAAGTAGATTCTACGTGGTTTATTTACAAGGTTTTATTAATAAAAACCTTGAACACATAAGAGCTGTAACATAGCCAGCGTGGCCTTTAATGATTGGCCTTAGCCATTTGTGGCCCATTTGCGTCATTTGTGGCCCATTTCAGATACATTCACACGTCAGTGTTGCTATGTACCTTAGTTACAAAGACTAAATAATTTATTAAGGTCATGGAAAGCACTTGTGACGCAGAATTAATGACCAGCAGTGTCATTGGGATGAGCCTTGTTAGTGCCAATCTCCCAAATTGGCCACATTGCGCTGAAAACCAGTTACTACACGCACACAGGCAGAAAGGTCCTCCACTATGAGTGAAATTAGTATATATAGAGCCCTCGTTCCACGCCAAAAGTTGTTCCTCATCATCAATTATTATTACAGTCAATCAGTTATGCCGTGTCCTGTCCTTGTTTCAGTTACTCTGCCCTGTTTTGCCTGTTTTATCCGTGGTGTTCTCATTAAATCAACCATCCTACGTGTCCAGCTCCTGCGCAGAAACCCTTCAGTCTACCCAGCAGCTCTACTTCACCCCCCTACGTGGCTTTTTGGCTTAAAAGAAGCAATAGTGAGTACTTCTTTCATCCTTCTGTCCCCATTCTGGTTCCTTAATTGGAAAAGCACTTTGGTACCACCTTCTGTTACGCAGCAACCCATTGTTTTCTTAATCAGATACCACCCTGCTTTGCAGATCTCTGATTTAGAGGGCACCTGCAAACACCCCTGCGCCAGCAGGCCCCTCTATAAAAAGAATTATATTCTTTTTATCTCTTCTTTACTATTTTTCTACGTGAAATTACCCCACTTTACCCTTATTTTGCACTCTTATCACCTTGTGTAGCTAAAAGGTATTAGCCCTTGGCATCACAGAGGCTGACATAACTTCCATTGTAGGTCTAAACGTTCATTGCACAGCAGACGGTTTTCAGCTATATCACAAGCATCTTATCAACTCGATCTTAGCACAACACTGGGACACCAGGGTAACAACATTGACTCCCCTGACGGCAAATTTCAATGTGACAACTGACATAGAGGGCAAAGCTGCCAACTCCGGAAAGTATCTCTCGGTGATTGGTAGTCTTAGCTACTTGGCGGTAGGGACCTGCCCTGATATCTGTTTTGCAGTCAATTTTCTTGCTTGCTTTGCGGCCAAACCGGGAGCTATGCATTGGAAAAGCGTTAAACATCTCATCAACTATCTGGCTGGGACAAAAGATCGCCGGCTCCACCTTTACCCTTGCGTGGGTAGCGCTGTGGTGTGCTATTCTGGTTTCAAGTATCAAAGGTGGCAAAAAGGACCAATTATAAGACATATCCATACTACTTATATACATAGATCATAAGTGGATATATACATAGCTTTTGTATTATAGTGTCTTGTGGTTACATAATCATCTTCAGACGGCCAACTTCCTCAAACCGGCCAACTTGTGGTACTCAGACCTCAACCGGCCAACTTGTGGTACTCAACAAACCTCAAACCAGCCAACTTGTGGTACTCAGACTCTAACCGGCCAACTTGTGGGATTCAGTCATCAAGTTCTGACCAATGATAAGTCACAGTTCAGCTCACTCAATTTCACTCAGATTTGACCATCAGTTCCTGACCAATCAGAACTCAGGATTCAGCTCTGACCAATCAGGACGCACAGTTCAAAAATCATATTCTGACCAATCACGGAGCATGGTTCAGTTCACCACCAGCAAAAATGCCTCATCTGAGGTCACCACCAGCAAAAATGCCTCATATTTTAATATAAAAGGAGGGCTTCTCACCCCCTTCCAACCTCATTCACTCAGGCAAATCCTGAGAGGGACCACCACCTCACTCATTCCACATCCACATCCACAGATGTCAACATTTCCACTTCATCTCTTTTACTTGCTGAGGCATAGTTGATCTAGGTCTGATAAGAGACTTCTACATATAGTTATCTCTCTCATTAGTTTGCTGCAACAATAAATTTTGTTGTGATAACTCTGACGTAGTATTATAGAGGGGCAGGTCCTTCAAACCACCTGTAACAGTTGTAATAGTTCATGTATATCTGGAATAAGATCTTCTGTTATTTCCCCCTCACAGAACTGCCAATCCATCCCAAAAGGAGTTCCCACAGCGCCCCTCTCAAATCCTTTGCTGATGTGTCATGGGGGGGCAAATTTGCCAGGTCGACGTACAGCGTTTTCATTACTTTCCTCAATGCGCCTACACTACCAGAAAATCTGCTTCAACTGCCACCAGTTGACATGCAGGCTGTCAGCCTCTGTGATGCCCAGGGCTAATACCTTAGAGCTACACAAGGTGATAAGAGTGCAAAATAAGGGTGAAGTGGGGTAATTTCACGTAGAAAAGTAGTAAAGAAGAGATAAAAAGAACATAATTCTTTTTATAGAGGGGCCTGCTGGCGCAGGGGTGTTTGTAGGTGCCCTCTAAATCAGAGATCTGCAAAGCAGGGTGGTATCTGATTAAGCAAACAATGGGTTTCTGCGTAACAGAAGGTGGTACCAAAGTGCTTTTCCAATTGAGGAACCAGAATGGGGACAGAAGGATGAAAGAAGTACTCACTATTGCTTCTTTCAAGCCAAAAACCCATGTAGGGGGGTGAAGTAGAGCTGCTGGGTAGACTGAAGGGTTTCTGCGCAAGAGCTGGACACGTAGGATGGTTGATTTAATGAGAACACCACGGATAAAACAGGCAAAACAGGGCAGAGTAACTAAAATAAGGACAGGACACGGCGTAACTGATTGACTGTAATAATAATTGATGATGGGGAACAACTTTTGGTGTGGAAAGAGGGCTCTATATATACTAATTTCACTCATAGTGGAGGACCTTTCTGCCTGTGTGCGTGTAGCAACTGGTTTTCAGCGCAATGTGGCCAATTTGGGAGATTGGCACTAACAAGGCTCATCCCAATGACACTGCTGGTCATTAATTCTGCGTCACAAGTACTTTCCATGACCTTAATAAATTATTTAGTCTTTGTAACTAAGGTACATAGCAACACTGACATGTGAATGTATCTGAAATGGGCCACAAATGGCTAAGGCCAATCATTAAAGGCCACGCTGGCTATGTTACAGCTCTTATGTGTTCAAGGTTTTTATTAATAAAACCTTGTAAATAAACCACGTAGAATCTACTTTTACCCTAGTTACACTTGTACATATGTGGTAACTAGGGGATTAGCTATTTCCACGCATTTGGCCAATTTCCAATTGGATTATATAATCCACGCGCGGGGTTGGAGGTTTAAACCCCAATTGGGCCTCACTCCTAAACTATACACAACACCTCAATTATAAGTCCATAATTGGTCATATCACATATAGTATGCATATATAACAAGTACATACGTGTGTAATGTCTGTGTGACATATGTTTGTGGCCAATTCTTACGGGTAATTGGTTCAAGGTGAAGGAGTAGGAATTTAGGGGTACTTCCAGTGAGGGACCTTACATTAATTTGCATGAGGATTCAGAATATGACATAATATTCTAAGTTATCCTCAAGGTTTAGAATTTATTTAGAATTTTTGTAAAAAGTAGTTATCATTTTTAATTTATTACTTATTTTTATGGTGCCAGGACTTTGCTAAGCTTATTGGATAAAAATAAGTAAACTGAGTTTTTTGTACATTATTAGTCATATAAATGGGTCTTAATATTGTAGTAATAATGTCTCTATTTATGTTATTTTTGTCAGGTTGGCTCTGTCATAGCAGCAAGCTGACACAGGCTAGTCCCATCTTACTCCCCTTTTACTTCCAATTTAATCCAAAGCAACTTTTTTGGCACAGTCACTCTGCACAAAGCACAGTGACTGTGCATTGAAGTTGGGTTGAAGTTTTTTTTGAGTAAGATTCAAGTAAAACACAAGTTAAATCAAAGTGACTGCATGTCAACTGGTGGCAGTTGAAGCAGATTTTCTGGTAGTGCTATACTGTGGATTTCCCGGAGACAACTCTCTGTGGCAGCTTCTACCTGTCAAGCAGAGTATATGGCATTGGGGACTGCCACACGGCAGACGCTCTGGGTGAGGCACCTCTTCAGAGATGTTTTGAGAAAAGATTTTGTTGGCCACCTCTTCTGTGACAATCAATCAGCCATACATGTTGCAACTGATGACTCCTCTAACAAGAGGACCAGGAACACAGACAGGTACATAACAAATGAAAGTTTGTTTCAGGAGAAGACAATGCTGACGTGGGTACACACCAAGCTTCAGTTGGCTGAAATCTTCACAAAGTCCTTGGGCAGTGAACCTTTTGTTAATCTGCAGAAATGTGTGTTAGGCCTAGAGTGATTGTTTCTGCCTCATTATTGTGTTTTGTATTTTTTTCCTTTACCTCTGATTGTACTTAGTACTAGGTCTACGGCAAGGGGGAGGATGTTGTGACCCCAAGGGGCTACGCATCTGAGACTCGCCGCAGCACCTATATATGTTCTCTTCCGGTGCAGACCCGGAAGGGAGCAAGTGTGAAGATGATCTTTTTTCCTTCCACCACCACCACCGGGTTCTTTTGCCTCTTTACACCGGGGCAACAAGCAGTATGAGTTGGAGAGTGGTTAATCCCGGCTAATTGATTACCATCAATGTTATCATGGCAAGGAACTACATATAAAGCTTCTTTATAAAAAAAACCTCCGCCGTTTTGATTTCCTCAAGACGGAGCCGGCTCACATCCAAGCCCACCAGGGCAACAAATAGTATGATTTGGAGAGAGGGGGTAAATGTGACTTCTTTGGCCCACAAAAGTGCTATAAAAAAGCAGCAGGAGTCTGTCCGCCCTGCCTCTCTGAGAAAAGAAAAGGCTGGACTGAACACTGGAGTCGCAAAGTGATCTGTTGAGGCGCCTGGATTAATCCAGCAGATCTTGCATTTGGTTCAGCAGTGATATATGTACGCTTGATCATGCTGTTGATTCAGGTAGATCCCCTTGAGCGTCCTTTTCCAGTGTCATAGATACCAGATGACATCCGAAGGCCCGCACTGGATCAGCCAAATCAAGATTTTGTTTTGGGTGTGCAGTTGGTACACAATGGAAATCCTAACTTAACACAAGTCCCTCCAATTGGAGGGCCTGAGGACTGGGCGGGCGGGCGCAAAGTGTTAAGTCTACTTTTTGGCATGAGCATCTGGGGGCTTTTGGTGGGGAGTTTGTGCCAATCAAAATTAGACCCACTTCCACCCATTGTACGTGTCTGCCTTTGGTACCATTTGACTTGTCTCAACTGGCCCTATCTTCTGGAATTTTTCCCGCTGTCACTGCTCCTGTGGTTCCCAATGCTTGTCCCTTTGAAATTGTGATCTTTCAGGATCCAAAACCTGTACAAGAATCATAGATATAAACATTTGGAAACATACACCTTCTTTTTATTTAAAGTGTAATTTTGCCGTTGGCATTGCACACTATGAATATTGTGATATCTACATTTAACTTGTTAGGATTGTATTTATTACGTTACAGTACTTAATTAATGATGATAAGTTCTGTAAGTACGCGCATCTCAATTGTTGTGTGTCTACTTATTGTTGATGGCAGGGGGTGGGGGCAGGGACTTGTGTTCAACCATTATTGCAGGCCAATTAAATTGGGTAACGGGTTTTGAAATGTTAAGTGGAAGACTGGTTAAAGTGGAAAACTAATAAAGGGTATGAAGTGAAAGGGGTGGTGTAGTTGTGCAAGTGGGAAGGGGTAGCAGCCAGGGGTTGGGTCTGCCGGGATTTGAACACCGGACTCATCACCCGTAGCAAGTATAGTATGTTGCAGCATCTCCCTGATTGCATGAGATGTACCAATGTATCACATGTGTCATAACACAGTGGATCCATCTTATCATAAATACATATGACAATCATAAAAGCTGTTTCAGTGGACCGAGCCAACCAAGTCAGTTCTAGCTTCTATGTAGTGTGTTTTAAGGACTCGGTGCACTAAAAAATCAACTAGTCTTGTCATTTGCAGAATGATGATAAGACTAGTCCAACACAACCGTCAAGATGCAGCTTTAGATGGAGGACGGTGAGCCTTGTGGAAAGGAGGTGATTGAAGATTGCCAAGAGAGAAGTGGCAACTAGCTGGTGTATATAAAAGGTAATATGAATTCCGGTCTTTTTGACCAACAGACTCACTTGATTTTGCTCAGTTACCACTACCAGATAGTTAGACACATCAATAAATTTCTCCCTCCAATATGCAAGCACCATTATAAAATAATGGGCAATTGCCTAAGGATTTGAAAGTCCTTCAAGTGTGCAAGATGCTCCGTGCCGTTCCTGTTAAATTAACTCCCAAGCAGTTCATGCTTCATTATTTAACATCACCCAGCTCGGACTTGGCTTTCTTCACCAGGGGAGCCAAGGGGGCACTCTACAGGAAGTGCCATATCTTAACTTGACCTTTGTTTTGGTCATATTTCTGTTGTATGTTAATCCCATCTTGTTCATGAACTATTCCTTTCAATGAGGCACTGCAAAAGGGGTTGTATCGGTTACAACCCCCCGCGGTAACGTCGGCCAGAGGCGACCGATGTTACATCGGTCGCCCAGACCAATTTTATGTCGGCCGGGCCCACCGATACATTAGAACAAAGGCATAATGTATCGGTGGGAGCCGCCGATGTAACATCGGTCTGGTAGACCGATGTTACATCGGTTGCCGCCACCGATCTAGCCGCGGGGGGTTGTAACCGATACAACCCCTTTGGCGGTGAGGATGACTAGAGTTGAACTCATGATGAAGTGATACACACACAGTGTGAATTTATCAATAACTTTTGTCAAATTCATGTTGAATTCAGCTGAACTCAATCATAATTATGAACCTCAATTTCTCAGTAAATGCGTTTGGTGGAGTTTATATAACTTTTTTTAGCTATAAAATCCAAATATCAATGGACAGGTTAGATTATTTTCCCCTCCTGTGGAAGTTTTCTTAATTAATACTGGTCATGGGGCCATGAAAGTCGGCCTGTTTCTATGAACAGTTTTACCTGTCATTTGGATCAGAATTTCACAGCTCAATCCCCAGTATGTAAGGTTTTAGAGATCCAAATTCCTTTCCTAATGGCTTGTTTGGGCTGGTAATGAGTTGGACCTTTCAAAGCCTGATAATAAATTTGTTTCAAGCTGTCAAAGTCACATCACAATTGAACATACATGCTCCTCTTTGGGCTGGGTCTTAATAGACTCCATGGACGGTACGTACCAGTAATGGAGCATTAATCCCTTGGATCAATGAAAAGAAAGTACTTTCAATTGAACTGGGAAATATAAATAAGTTGATTACTGGTATTAATGCTCAATATTTTGCTAGGAAAAACTGGCTCAATAAGTGTGATATAATTGCCCCAGAGGTGGGTTTTTACCCATCTCAATAGCCAGTAAATTTTTATCAAGCTGGTTAGAATCCAGCCTTGATGACCAGTATGTTTTGGTCTTTGAGGCTGAGTTTTTCAGCTAGCCCAATTACTGGTCTAGACCGGTCATTAAGGGGGACTCAACCTGCCTCAATGAAGAAGTACCTGGGCACCATGGTAGGGTTTTTCCTAAAAAATGAACAGTATATACCAGTCATTGGGCTGGGTCAGAATCAGCCTCAACAAGACAACAGTACTGTTGATTGGGTCTGAATTTCACACACCTTGGTGAAAATATCCCGGCCAGTGAGCTGGATAAAAAGCAGCCTTGATGAGTATGTATTTTTCATTGAGGCTTTTTTAACCAGCCCAATGACCTTTTATATGTACCAGTAATCAAGAGGGTAAAACCCTGCTCCAATGACAATTACTACTGGTCAGCAAGTTGGGAAACAAGCCGCCTACATGATAAATAGAATAATTTTCATCAAGGAGAATTGTTGCCCAGCTCCATGACCAGTACCAGTCATTTAGCTGGGAAAAAACCCCTCTCAATAACCACTAAATACTGGTCATTGAGGCTGGTTCTTACCCAAACCAATGACTGTGCTCATGTGCTGGTTTTTGCTAGCCAAATGACCAGTTTGGTCTGGTCATTGAGGGCTAGGGCTTTTCCCAGCTTCATTACCATTTTAACTGGGCTGCAAGTTGAGGCTTTCCAACCTTGTTGACCAGTTAATATTACCAGTCATAAAGCTGGGAATACACCAGCTTGATGAAGCAAACGTACCAATAATCAAGCTTGGTGTTGACAAAAGTGATGACCAGTATATACTGCTCATTGAGATAGGGGGTTTCCTTGCTCAATGAACATTAATCACTGGTCATTCAACCATGCAAGGCCCAGTCAATGAAAAGACGTACAGGTTGTCAAGCCGGGCCATTCATAGCTTGATGAATGATTTTTAATCTTCATTGGGCCTAGATATGGCACCTGGTACCTGGCACCCACCAGCAGGTACCTGTGAAGGTGGGCAGGTGTCTGGTGCGGGTGCAGGTGTCTATGTCTGGAAAGATTGGACACAGGTACCCACACCCGTATCAGGTACCTGTCCACCTGAGTGAGCTCACCAAGCCCAACGAGTTTGGTGGGCTGACCGAGCTCATCAGGCTTGGTGAGCTCACCAAGATTAACAATCTTGGTGAGCTTGCTGAGTTGATCAAGACTTGAGCTTGATGAGCTCACCACAGCTGGCTGGTCTCATTGAGCTTGGTGAACTCATTGAGCTTGATATGCTCAGTCAGTGCAACTGGCCCACTGAGCTCATTGATCTTGGTCAGCTGGGATGAGCTCATGAGTCAGCTGACCGACCAATGAGCTTGATTGGCCCACCAATCTAATTGAGCTTGATCAGCTGACCAACCAAGCTGAATGAGCTTGGTGAGCTTGCCAAGCTCAATGAGCTTGGTCAGACCACCGGGCTCAATGAGCTCTGTTGGCTGACCAAGCTTGATGAGCTTGATGGGCTGACCGAGCTCATAAAGCTTGATGAGCTTGGTCAGCCCACCAAGCTCAGGGAGCTTGGTACCTGTGGGTACCTGCCACCTGCACCTGGTTACCTGTCTGCACAGGTATGGGTGTGGGTGCTGGTGCTCAGTCTGGCTGGAATGTCAGGCAGGTCCCCACACTTGCCATGGGTATCCAGAATGCAAGGTTCCATCCCTGAATTGGGCCTTGAAATGCATCTTTGAATTGTCACCCTCTTGTACGCTGTAGGACTCCTGTGGGACAAATGATAATATTTGGTAAAGATCTGGCTGGGGGAAATGAACTGGTGAGTTAGGTTGAAAGGCTAAAACAATCAGTTTACGGGTGGTTTATTGGCCTGCCCCTTTATAAATACTATACCCTTTGTAAGGAATCTTAAAATCAATATAAAAAGAGAAATGGCTGATTTCAAGATTAAGTTTACTAAGTATAGTAATCTCAATCAGACTTAGACCTTATTTGTTGTTGTATTTGAGTAGACCGCTTTTAACTAATGATATGGATAATCAAATTGTGGGATTGATTATGTGAAAGTGCAATAGTGTGTTGGAATATTGCAGGTGATTGTTGATGATTGTTGAGTTTGTTGATGATTGATTGATTTGTTTGTTGATTGATTGGGTTTTTTGTTGATTGATTGGGTTGTTTGTTGATTGATTGGGGGTTTGAGAAATGTTTTTATTGTTGGGGTTGATAACTGATTGATTGACTTATTGACTGATAACACTGATGACTACACTTGATGACTAACTTGATGACTGGTGAGACACACTATACTCTCTTAGTAAGTGGCTGAGGAAAAAGAAAACAACAGTGGTGGGGAAATGACCTCTTTATATAGGAAAAGATGAGGGAATTTAGCTCCAAGGGAAGGTCTTTTGAGGGATTTATGCTGCAGGTGAACTGGTCAGCTGCACAGCCGGCTCCTTGTTGCTATGGTTTCAGCACAGCATGATATCATTGCTGCACAGCATGACATCATTTCTGCACAGCATGACTTCATGTCTGCACAGCATGACATCATATCTGCACAGCATGACATCATTTCTGTGCCACTCCCCCCCTGTACTGTGTACAATACAGCCCATTCTTCTTCCTTCTTCTATCCCGCTAGGCCTCTCCTCCTCCTGGTCCTTCTTCCCCTTCTTCCCCCTGTGTCCACTCCTTGTACTGCTACCATCTTCCGTATTTCCTGCTTGCTGTTGGTGTAACTCTTCCTTGTTGATTCTGTGATGTTGGTGTATCGTGTATTCTTCTGGATTCCTTCTGTACTCCTCCTTGATATTCCTCCTCTTGTATCCTGTTCTAGTGTACATCCTGTAAGTGAACTAGTAATATATGAAATGTACCTCTGTGGCATTGGAGCGGGAATGGAACACCACAACGTGCGTACAATGGGGTGACAAATACAAGAAAAAACAAAACAAAGTGAAAGGGCACATGAAATTCAGCATGATTAAAACACAAAACCACAAAATTTGTGGAAATTTATTGGAATTCCCAGCTGAACCCTTCCCCCACAACGGCATGACTTCATGTATCATTCTGACTTATTTCCATCAAATTTCATGGCATTTTCCTGCACAATTCCATTGAATCTTTGCCTCTTTGGGGGCATTTTGTTACACTGTTTTGAACACAACAGGGACAAAATTCAACAGTCATATGCAATTATCAAATAGTTGGTTTGCAACTTCATTGTGATATTTCTGATGTACAGTGCCCGGCAATAAGTTTTCATTACTTTTAATTTGGATATAGAAATCACAAGACACCATGTAAGAAATACTGTCCATCAAGACAGGACTTTCATAGCTTCAATAATCACTTATAATCTTCATTGGGCCTTGAGTCACATCTGTGAACATTCACCCTATTGTATGCACGTACAACAGCCCCCAAAAAAGTGCAAGGCATGTGAAATTCAGCATAATTAAATCAAAAGAAAGTCATCTCACAACAAAATTTGTGGCAATTTATTGGAATGAACAGCTGAACTCTATGACTCTCCCCCCCCCCCCCCCCACAGCGGCTTGACTTCATGCATTATTCTGACTCATTTCCATAAAATTTCATGGCATTTTCCAGCAAAATTCCATCAGATTTTGGCCTCTGTGGGGTTACTTTTGTTATACTATTTTGAACACAACAGGTATATACACAACTCAACAGTCACATGCAATTATCAAACAGCCAATTTGCAACTTTATGTTGGTAATGATAATGCACAATATGTTAAGGCTCTCAATTCACTGTAATGTTTCAAAAATCTGAATTGACAGATTTGTTGATTGAGATGTTGCGCTCCCCCTCCCAGTTTTTTATGGGGATGTAGATTTTTACAAACTGTTTTTAACAATGTAGGTACATTGTAAAAAAACTAAATTGCAAAATTGCATATTCTCTCCTCATCAAGCAGATTTACAATTCCATGTAGAATTGGACACATTGCAAAACAATACTACGCAAAAAGGAAATTGCAATATATGTGCACTTCCCCAATATTGATATTCGCAAATTTTTATTTCCAATGCGTGGGCATTGTTAAAACTTACATTGTAAAACCACTCAATGACTCCATAACAAACAAATTTGCAATTTCTTTTTAAACAACTTCCGGCCATTGTAAAAAATCAATTTGTAAAAATACAACTCCTTCCTCTCATGGGTATTTTTGCAACGCATTGTAAAACAAAAGCTCCCAGCCTGGAAAAAAAACAACACTGCTCAATACCACATGTTGGAGGGAATAAGAGAAGAGGGAAAGTGAGAAAAAGAATCATATAGGAAAACTATACCAGAAGCGCACTCTACACTAAACCCCTCACAGACCTGCGTACCCCACCCAATGGAGTAGTTGTGGTGGACTTTCTTCTTGCACCCAATGATTTCTTCCCTTCCAATTCAGATTTCTTTGCTTCTGCTTCTTTTTTTATTTTTCTTTCAACACATCTTCTTCCTCCCAAGCCTTCCAAATTGCACCCCAGTTGGCGGCTGCGCAAGCCTCAATGCGGTCCCACTCAGCATCGGTCAACGGCGTGGGACCGGCGGAATCTATCTGCGGTTTCTTTTTAGGTTGGCCATGTTTTTTTTCCAGGGGGATTTGTTGGGGCCTCAGATTTTGGTTCCGGTTGCTTAGTCACCACCGCTTGACTAGAGGTACCCGCCAAAGAAATTGAGATCATGTTTTTTGTTTTGGTGGCGCCGCTGGGATGAGGATCAGTGGCGCTGGGAGGAGGATCAGTGGAACCGGTTTGATGGCCCACATTGCATGTATCAGACCGGTGGCTGACCTCCAGCGGCGCCTTCCTAGGACACCCTTGCTTGGGGTGGCTGGGATTCAGAAAAAGTCGTATTTTGATTGGTTCACAAGGGGGAGAGGACGGAGGGTTGCCTGTTTGAGGCAGATGGAATGTCAATCCTTCTTCTGATTCCCCTCCACTATCTTCAGACAAATTGTCCCCAGATTCTTCCGCCCTCATATGGTGGGAGCCTTTGGATGACGTTTCATGATGCTCATCCGCCATCAATGGCGGGTTGGAAGTCATTGGGGGATTGGAATTTTTGATTGACAAAACACCGTTGTAAGATATGTTCAGAAGATTATCCATGTGGGTGAAAGGAAAGCCCGAGGAAATCTTGGGGTTGTCACGGCGGATTTGGTCAATGGTTGTGTTGACAAAGGCCGCCTCATCAACGCTCCACGGTTGTGAATAGATCAGCCACAATGTGTTTGGATGAGCCCCACTTATGCTCCCAGGGACTGAGTCAACCATCTGAGCATAGCCAGCATTATCCAGGTCTTTGTGCAGCCACACCCCAGTGACTCCTTGAACCATGCACAATACCTTCACCCAGTAGTGATTTTTGCCCCAGTATCTGCGAGAGATGAGAGTGTAAACCTCCCCTAATACGTTCAGCTTGAATGGCCAGTTGATTTGCTCCATGAATTCCAGCTTTTCGCTGATTCCAATGAGTGGCACAGCATCGACTTGGAAGTAGAGGTGAGGCTGCGGACCGGATGTGGGGAAGGATATGATGGAAGGTTCAGTTAACCGGCTAGTGGAGGGACGGTGATTGTTACTGTTGGGATTCTTGCTTTTGGCATTCTTTTTGGCCTGGAGCGAATTGCAACTTTTACAGTGTAGGCAGCCTCCTCCATCAAGGCCCAACGACGTCCACATGGAAACAAGTGCTGCGACGTTGGAACAGGCAATGCCGTTTTTTTCAAACATGGCTTGGGTCAGCTGAAGGACAAACAGAACTTGGTCTTCTTGATGATGTACAACGTTGTGTTTGTTGTTCTTCATGGGGCATGAGAACTTCTGACTTTCTTTGACAGCAAACAGCAATTGAAGGACAGCTGAAGAATTATTTTTTGGATCCAAGACAAGAGACATGAAGTAATCACATGATGCAAACTTTCCACACTGCCGGCATTAACCGGTCGAACATGGCAGTTCGAGCGGTGCTCGAACAGCCGTGTTCGACCGGTGGTCGGACAGGCACTGTCCGACCGAAGCACCTGCCGGCGGGTTGGACAGGCCTGTCCGATCAGTTCCTGGGACCGGTTGCACAGGACCAGCCGGGACCGGTCGGACAAATCTGTCCGACCAGTTGGCTCTCGCTTCGGTCGGACAGTGTCCGTCCGACCACCGGTCGAACACGGCTGTTCGAGCACCGCTCGAGCAGCCGTGTTCGACCGGTTAATGCCGGCAGTGCCAGAGATGAAAGTTGACGGTTTTTTCCTTTGAGCCTCATTGAAGAGAGTGTTTGAGCCACGAGTGAGGATGGATTTGAGGTATTTGTTTTGCAAGAGCTCGTTTGTTGTCCTGGAGGTGAAATGAGATACCAGCAAGTGAAAGAGATTGTCGTGTTTGCACCCAGGGCTTCAGAGCCAGAGAGGACTGTAGACTGCATATAAGGATTCCATTGCTGAGGAAAGCCAAAATCAATTCTTCAAGGCTGCTTCCTTGGAGGCGGCGTATGACATGTAAGTTGTGTGTGGCGCGCGGTTGATGTTGGTCAACTTAGGGGGCCTTCCCAACTTGGGTTGCTTAGGAGGACAATCAAGGAGCGCTTTGGTTGTGTTGGGAGGGCGGCCATTGTTCAACGCAGCTCTCTTTCTCTGGGTTGGTTTTATCCAGCCAATTGATCCCAAGATATCTTGTTTGTTCTTTGGAACAATCCCATAGCAAATTGCAACCCCAGGCATTGCCAAAGAATGATCCATCTCCAGAGCCTTGGCAAAGGCGTACAGCTTGGAGAAGCCTTCAATCAAACTTTTTTTACCGACACTGATCAAAAAAAGACATTGTCAGTTGCTGTAATACAATAAATAGCATGCAAGAGGCGGATGCAAGATGAAATTAGGATTCAAATCTCACCTGAACATATAGTAAATGCAGTGCATGCTCTCCTGAGCATTTGTTGAGATTGGAAGGCCATCATCGCCGTTGGGTGAGTCCTGAAGCATCTTGCGGCCGCTGGGAAACAAAATTGCTTCCACGTCAGCCATTGTCCACCAGTCGATCCAAGCCTTGACCTTTGGGAATCTGCGCCGCATTTCGTCAATCTTCTCGTCATGAGTCTGCCCATCATTTTTGCATGGCTGAAGGAGTGCCAGACACTTGGCTTCAAAGAGAGACTGAAGACATGCCAAATTTTCAGCAACTCATTTCCAATGTGCAGCAATGATAAAAGTGGGGATGAAAGTACTTACCTGCTCATCAGCCATTATGACTGCTTGGTTTTGCTTGACTTGCGTAACTGACTGTCAGAAATGCTCTCAGCATCCTTTCAACTTCCTCAACGCCTTGGATGGGTTTGATTCACCAAAAATGCCCATGTATGCCAACACAAACCCACTTTGTTGAGCTTTGGAGAAGTTAACAATGCTACATGCCATGTTTTTTGCGCTTGTGTTGCAGAAGGGACGGGATGAGGAATTGAAGGAATAGAATTGTGAAGTGGACTGAGTAGTATGATTTGCTGAGTCTGCGGATCCAGCTCAACTGGACTGGAATCCATCGTCCTATATCTTTGCAATACATTGAAGTGGTGAGCAGATATCCGGAAGAAAAGAAACAATAAGTCACATCCAAGATTAAGCCGCCTGAGTAGACGTTGTTGCCGTCTTTGCCGCAATCAAGAAGCCGCTGAGACATCCATTGGGTCTGGAATGTGATGTGTTCTTGCCCTTGCTTGCATGCCATCAATATTACCTCCATACCATTCCTTACAAAATTTATTTTTACAATGCGTGAAATTCACAATGTATCAGCCATTGCAAAATTTGACATTGTAAAATGTATGTCTGAGAAAGAGAGAAAGAAAAACTCAACTGTTGCCATTGGAACAGATCATTCATAAATCTGTTGCCACCATCTCCACGCTCCAATTATCCGTCCCGGATCTTGAATTGTGAAGTGGACTGAGTAGTATGATTCGCTGAGTCCGCGGACCCAGCTCAACTGGACTGGAATCCATCGTCCTATATCTTTGCAATACATCAAAGTGGTGAGCAGATATCCGGAAGCAAAGAAACAATAAGTCACATCCAAGATTAAGCTGCCTGAGTAGACGTTGTTGCCGTCTTTGCCGCAATCAAGAAGCCGCTGAGAAATCTATTGGGTCTGGAATGTGATGTGTTCTTGCCCTCGCTTGCATGCCATCAATATTACCTCCATACCATTCCTAAAAAAATTTATTTTTACAATGCGTGAAATTTACAATGTATCAGCCATTGCAAAATTTGACATTGTAAAATGTATGTCTGAGAAAGAGAGAAAGAAAAACTCAACTGTTGCCATTGGAACAGATCATTCATAAATCTGTTGCCACCATCTCCACGCTCCGATTATCCATCCCGGATCTTGTCCAGGATCAGGCAACAATGATAACACAGCCTATCCAAGTTCCCAAGGGATTTGTGAATATTAACAACGCTGTTGCTTGGCTCGCCAGGGCCACTAGAATTGCCAATCTCAACAGAGGCATAATCAGTTGGTCAGCGTTGCAAGCTGAAAAAGATTTATACCCAAGAGATGAAATCGTTGTTACCTTGAGCTGCAGCGCACTGGCCCTAGGATTTGTCTTGACTGCTTCAAATAGATCCTGCTTGGCCAGAGGGTTGGGTTTCTTGGATGCTGGCCAGCAGTGGTTGTAAACGCCTTGGTGTCGGAGCAGACCCCAGCCAGATTTCCAATGACAATCAAATCGCAAATGTTTACCAACACATTTTTGCCAGTATACCGTTCCAGGGCACCTTTCTGCAAGTCCTTAATTTGCATGCCGGGTTCCTGTTTCCATAAGCCCAAATGATCAGTCTTCCTGGCGTAAATTTTACAATTCCAAAACTAGAATGAGAGGAAGAGGAACTCACCTGCTGAGAAGCTCTTCAATCTTTCCAGGGGCAGTTGGGGGAGGGCCAGCGTAGTTGCATCCTTCCTGATCGCACAGTAAGACCCCAAGGCAATACATCCAAACAACTTTCCATTCCGAGGTAACCAATTTGGTGCTGTTGCTGCAGGTTGTTGAGAAGCCAACCGCCCTGAAATTGGTAATGCTGGTACCAGTGGGGCGGACAAAAGTCGTTGATCCGTTGGGGTAAAGGGGATACCCCTGCCTGTCCAGCACACAGCCGTGATCAATGAAGGTGGCAAATCCCTCGTCCATTGCGTGGGGATACTGCCAGTTCTTGGGCCCGTCAGAATTGGCTGCGGAGATCAAACGGGGTTTTGCAGATTTATGTGATTACTGGTTGGATTTTGTGTTGGAGGTTGGGTAGCTGAGCACGGCGGCAGATGATATTCTGGTGGAGGGGGTGGAAGTGATTGGAGTTGAGGTTTGTTGAGGCAGTGGTGGGACACCTGGCATGGGTTTCTTTTGACGGGGCATTATGTGGTGTTATATAATATGTAAATTTAAGCTTAAAGCTTATCAATTGGATATCAGGGTGCGTATGTATCAGTTTTATCAGGGTATATCAGACTATATCAGCTTAAAGCTTATGCATTAATGGGAATCAGGTTGCGTTGTGATATATTTTGCGTAGCTGGGTATGTAACTTTGTGATAAAGGGGTATGATTGATAAGGTTGGGGGATTGGAGAAGGGGAATCAGTGCGACAGACAGAGGAAATGGGGACATTAAGAGTGGAGGGGAAACTTGTGGGTGTAGACCTACGTAGGGCATGGGCATTGTGAGAAATGGTATGTAAAAATACATTATTGGTGGGACATGGGCAGTTTTACATGCGCCGTAGCATGCATTGTAACATGACAGCATGTAAATATGCAAAGGGCCAGTCACCACGGGGAAAATTGCAACCTGTGCTTTACAAGCTGTTAAGCTAAAATTTGTGGGAGGTACACCATAAATTGCAAAACTCCTCATATATGTATTTATGTGTAATTTTGCAATGCCTTCCCTTGACAATGGGGGGGCATTGTAAAACACAATTTGCAAAAATCATGCACCCCGGTTTTTATAGTGATAGCTTGAAAAATGACCAAGGTAATAGGTCTCAAAGGCAAAGGGTTTTGTGTTTTTCTCCCAAGATTGATTTGCAAGGATACACATCATCTCAATGACTGAAGATCCTTGGATGGGCACGGTGTCAGTTCAAACCACCAAATCTTGCTCTGCCCTCTGCTAGACTTGCTCATCCAGGATTCACAAGGCACGGTCCTTGTGAATCTATGGTGAATCCATTGCTAGAGTTTTACAAGAAACATTGGTTTTTCAATTTTTTAAAAAATATGTACACAAAGAATGGTTGTGATTCAGAAATTGAGACCAACATCAAATGAAAGGGGGGGTTGACATCTATCATTTGGCTCCAAGGCGGGTCCAGGCATGATGTGTGGAAGAAGCCAGAGCATTATGAATTTTTCTTCCAGCCAAAGCCAATTCCTGTTCCACCAGGAAAACTGACATAATTTGCAAGTCCCAACCGCGGGAGGGCGGCTACGCCGCCCTCCTGCGGTCAGGACTTGTGTGAAGTAGCGTTTCTTGGTGTAGATATGGACTTTGTGGGATATGAGTCACCTAGTCAGGATGGCACTTCAATGAGGTTCCGTAGGGTAAGCTATCTCCCTACTTTGATTGCCTTCCTGATCATCAAAGCTGAAATTGTATTTTAGATTGTTATGACTGTATGCTCAATCATGGCCTTTGCTGTCAACCGTTGAGCCAACTCACTCCAGTTACATAACACAGTTTGGCTTTTGGCTTGCGGAATATCCAAGCAGGTTCAAGAGTATCTCAATCACATTGGATTGAGTGCCTCCAGATGGTCGGCATTGTCTGCAATGAGATTGCTGGCCAAAGAAGCCCTGTCAGCCCTAGAGATACTTCAAAGTATCCAAAGGACTGCTATTTTATATTCAACTCACTTATATCTTCTGTAATATTAATAAATCCTTGAATATTATTGCAGAAATGGATTTCTGATGTAAATTTATGTAGGGTTACTCACTGAGAGTACCCCTTAATTATTACTCCTTATGGTACTTTGGCTATTCTCAAAGTACCACGGAGAAACTACTACAAAACATAAAAATGTAAAATATTTAACATGCTAATACATAGTATAAGCATATTTTGGCGCAGAGAAAGAACATAAACAAGGTTGTGAAACAATACAAACCTTGTCTTCCTTGGCTGAGAATTTATTTCTATGGGAAATATACTACTTATTAGATATTCCCTTATTGTAGAAATAGAATTACCCTTTCCCATGAAAGTGTGGGTAAATTCTTCAATTCATTATCCTTATTAGTGTGGCTTCATGAGTAAATGGTTCATAAATATACTCATGATGTCATGGGGACAGGATAATAAATTTTCACATCCATAGAATTGGCCACAAATCTTCACGTAGAAGTTTGTGCTCATTCCCTGGCTTGTTTAAACTCCCAGAGGCTCCTCATGGCGCCCAAAGAGACCTCTAGGCCTTAAAAGGAAGGCCTCTGACGCCCAAAGATGGATTCCTCAGCCTATTCACCCACATACTTAGCTATAAACTCAGTATAAGTGAGTATTCTCCTCCTACTTTTAGAGTAGTGTTTCTCTATCTAAATCCTTTCCCACTGGAGCTTTTAGCTTGCATTATTATCCCCAATTACTGCGCCTAAATCCTCCTTAAAAATAGTAGCTGAAAGACCACCACCTCTGCCTGCAGCCATTCTGTCACGTGCTTTCCTTCTATTATCCTTTTTTGTTGCTTTATAGCTTCAAAATAACAACTATTTATAGTTGTTCTCCTACCCAAACTGTTGTATATCAACTTTTGGCGTAACAGGAGTGCAGAACTAACCCATTATTCTATTGGGGTAGGACTAGTAATAGTCCTTTAAATTGTTCTATCAGCACATTCATAGTGATTTGGGCCATTTTGGACCAACATCTCATAGAAATAGCTGTCAAGCCCAATCAAATGTTAGAGATGCAATGAATCTGAGAGATGGTTGCCCTATTGTACCTACCATCTGCATTGACAACATCAACATGGAGCAAAAGGTCCACAATGTCTCAGTAGGCCACCAATCTCACACCTTCCGTGGCACCTGGGGCTATATTCATGTCAGGCTGCAAATGGGCTGGGTTTGGGCCGGAAAACTGTGCCCAAACCCGCCCCACCTGACATGCCGGGGAGGGGCGGGTTGGGTCAAGAATCACAAAATAATGGTCAAACCTGCCCTGGCTTTGAGGAGGGGCAGGCTTGGGTTGGTCCCGGGTTGGCCCACAGAAGAGCAACACGTGTATCTAATTTTGAAATAGAAAAAAAAAGAAAAACAACAATAATCTTATGATATAATTACTATTGGTGAGGAATTGCAATCATCATAATCCTTGATATTGTCAAGGCTGGCCTCTTGATAGATCCAATCCTGGCCACAAACAAGTACTTCCACGGTTTTGGGTTTCATGATGCTTTGGTAATTGCTCAGTATCCTGCCACCCATTGAAAAAGCAGACTCCGAGGCAATAGATGTCATTGGAGTCATGAGAATTGTCTTTGCAAGAGTTGCGAGAATTGGGAATCTCAGAGCGTTGACCTCCCACCAGTTCAGAATCTTAAATGACGGTAAGTCAATTGCAACGGTTGGCTCTTGAAGATAGAGATTGAGCTCGCAGTTGGTGATGGGGCTTCGTGCGTCTTTTTCTTATCAGCCAGGTATTTCTTGAATTGGTCCTCATGATCAGTCTCCCCAGTAGTTTTTGTTTTGTTTTTCTCGCTTTCTGAACCTTTGGATGTCTACACAGCTGTTTCATTTGGTACTTTTTTTTGTGACAAGCTTGCTCAGCAAACAAGTCCAAGATTTTTTTTTATTGATGGAATTCACAGTAGCTTCTGGGCGGAGAGGAAGAACTCAATGAGCTCCAACTTGAATCTGGAGTCAAAAATTAGGTTGATCACAGCCAGGTCTTGCATCTTGGACCAATACTTATCAAACTTTTCTTGCATTGGTTGTAACATGTTGGCTATGTAAGCAGGGCTTTTCTGAATGGCAAGCTCGAGTTGGTTGTCGATCTTCTTCATATGTTTATACAGGATGTGTGCAGTTGGATAATTTGTCTTTCCAAGCGCCATAGTGGCTGTTGTAAGAAGAATTTCAATCAGTGACAATTTGAAATGAAACAATCAAAAACTGTAACAAAAGTCACAAACCAGTATAGAAGATACCAAGGAAATCTTCCATTGTAGCTATCTCCTTCCATTCCTCTTGGGTAAGGCAATTTTGTAGTCCAAATCTCAAAATGCTAGATTTTCAAAGGCATTTTGGTATGGCAATGCTGATTTGAGCATCAAGTAGGTGGAGTTCCACGAAGTCGGTACATCTACCAATGGATAAGCTCTTTTTTCCATACCAGATAAGTTGATAGCCTCCTTGAAACATTGCTTGTGTGAGGGTGTGCTTTTTGTGTATCAAATGCTGGCTTGGATTTTTTTGATTGAATCAGTAATGTTCTTGAGACCTTCCTTCACCACAAGATTTATAACGTGGGCTGCACATTGCACATGAAAGAGATCGTCATTCAGTGGAAGGTAGCCGGAGCTTTGTTCCTTCAGGACATAGCATACATGCAAGAAAGCCACACCGTTGGAGGATGTGTTATCAACAGTTATGAAAGCAACTTTATCCATCAACTTCCACTCAACAATTGTATCAATGAGCTGATTTCCAATTGCGCTTCCGGTGTGGGGAGTTGGAAGCTCTTTGAACAATATTATCTTCTTATTTAAGATCCAGTCGCTCGTAATGTAATGGACAGAGGCCACCAAGAAAGGTGTTTGATTAGATGACGTCCAGAGGTTGGTAGTTAAAGGAACTCGATCAACCTGGGCTATCTCTGAGGCAAGCTGGTTTTTCATTGATTTGTATATCTGCAAGATGTCCAATTTGAGGGTTGTTTGGGAGAACATCTTGAATTTTGGTTGGAGTGAAGCAAGGAAAGCTTGAAAGAGAGGGTAATTGGCCAAGGTAAAGGGGAGCTTTTGTGCCATCACCAGCTTTGCAAAAAGCTTTCGGGATTCTTGTTGAGAAAAAACCCAGTTTGAGTCCACAACACCCAATGCTGTCACTTTGATCAATGATTGCTTCGTTTTGGATTGATAGTTGCTACATTGGTGTAGGTGTTGCTAGAGGTGGTTTGTTCCCCTTGATGCCTTGGCAGTCAGAGTTGATTTGCAGTAACGGCAATTAACTTTCAAGTTCTTGCCTAGGAAAGATAGATTTTAATCAGTATCATGGACTCCAGTCTCCAACTCATGACAGTGTGCAAGAAAAAACAAACAAACCGGCGCCTATTGCTGAAAAATGCTCCCAGACGCCACTTGTTGTTTTTTGCTTCTTCCCAGTATTGGTTGTGCTGCCATTCTCAGTCTCGTCATGTTTTCTTTTTCCAGAAGTGGATGCTGGAGTGGGAGCTGGAGTAGCTACTGAAGAAGTTGGTTGGCTTCCATCATCAACTGATACAACTGTGTTTGGAGCCACAGTGTGAGAACTCCTTTTGGGATGGGTTGGCAGTCCTGTGAGGGGGAAATAACTGAGATAATATTTCAAGTATGTATGAACTATTATGACTGTTACGGGTGGTTTGAAAGACCTGCCCCTATAATATACTATGTAAGAGCTAACACAACAAAATTATTTATTTGATGTGGCTAACTAATGATAGGGAAACTTATATGTAGTAGTCTTGTATCAGGCTTAGATCAACTTTCTTCTTCAGCAATATCACCTTTAGTGTGCATGGATCTTTAATATGATGTAGTGGATGAAATAAGATAAGTGAAATTTGATAGAGTGGAAGTGATGATCAAGAGTATACTTTGAGTCAAGCGATAAGAGCTAATGAAATCTTTTTATCTTTTGTACTTATGTGAAATAGATGAAGATGAATATGGAGTCTGATAATGGAGGGAAAGAGTTGGGGTCTGTGTGTGTTAGTTGAGTAAATTCTTTTCTTTTTTACCTAATCTTATTGATGAGTGCTTGATGAGTATGATGAGTAAGTCTATTTGATGGGATGAGTGTCCAGTGGGTGCCTGGTGAGTTGGGTATCCCTGGCTGGATGATTCTGATGAGGGGGAAGAGGCCCTCCTTTTATATTGAATAGTGAGGTATTTTTGCTGGTGTGAAAATCCTTTGAGGAATTTTTGCTGGTGAGGATCTGAGTCATGTCTTCTGATTGGTCAGAACCTGATGTCTGAATCCTACGTGATGATTGGTCAGAGCTGAGCCGTGCGTCCTTATTGGTCAGAACTTGATGACTGAATTCTTCTAGAGTTTTTCTGTCTGAACCGTGATCTCTGATTGGTCAGAACTTGATGAGGTAATTCTTCTTGAGACTTCTGGCTGAACCATGTGTCCCAATTGATCGGACTTCTATTTCTGAATCCTACGTGTTGATTGGTCAGAACTTGATGGCTGAACCGTACGTGATGTTTGGTCAGAGTTGATTATGTAAGACTATGGACTAAAACTATGGATTAAGCTATGACTATGTGCTTGTCCCTGTTCTATGTACTTATGAAACTATGTATAAAGACTATGTATATATAATTATGGATTAAAATATGACTATGTGATTGTCCCTGTGCTATGTACTTCTAAACTATGCATACAGACTATGTATATATAACTATGGATTAAATGGGACTAGCCCGGAGGTTTGAGTGAGTGACTATGGTTTAAGAACCAGTGAGAGTGGAAATATGTAGTGACATGTCTAGATCTGTGACATCTCTGATGGGATAATTGATCCTTGTGTCATATTTGATACTTGAAACCTAAATAGCACACCACAAGGGTCCCGGTGTAGGACTCCTGTGGGACAAATGATAATATTTGGTAAAGAACCGGCTGGGGGAAATAAACTGGTGATTTAGGTTGAAAGGCTAAAACAGTCAGTTTACGGGTGGTTTATTGGCCTGCCCCTTTATGAATACTATACCCTTTTTAAGGAATCTTAAAATCAATATGAAAAGAGAAATGGCTGATTTCAAAATTAAGTTTACTAAGTATGGTAATCTCAATCAGACTTAGACCTTATTTGTTGTTGTATTTGAGTAGACCACTTATAACTAATGATATGGATAATCAAACCGTGGGATTGATTATGTGAAAGTGCAATAGTGTGTTGGACTATTGCAGGTGATTGTTGATTGATTGGGTTGTTTGTTGATTGATTGGGTTGTTTGTTGATTGATTGGGGGTTTGAGAAATGTTTTTATTGTTGGGGTTGATAACTGATTGATTGACTTATTGACTGATAACACTGATGACTACACTTGATGACTAACTTGATGACTGGTGAGACACACTATACTCTCTTAGTAAGTGGCTGAGGAAAAAGAAAACAACAGTGGTGGGGAAATGACCTCTTTATATAGGAAAAGATGAGGGAATTTAGCTGCAAGGAAGGTCTTTTGAGGGATTTATGCTGCAGGTGAACTGGTCAGCTGCACAGCCTGCTCCTTGTTGCTATGGTTTCAGCACAGCATGATATCATTGCTGCACAGCATGACATCATTTCTGCACAGCATGACTTCATGTCTGCACAGCATGACATCATATCTGCACAGCATGACATCATTTCTGTGCCACTCCCCCCCTGTACTGTGTACAATACAGCCCATTCTCCTTCCTTCTTTTATCCTTCCATCCAGGGGCTGAAACACCTTCCATCACCCCTTCTTTCTTCCAATCCTTCCAGCTTCCATCCTGTTCATGGTCTAGGCCTCTCCTCCTCCTGGTCCATCTTTCCCTTCTTCCCCCTGTGTCCACTCCTTGCACTGCTACCTGTTGAAGGTATAATCCCTGTAGAAGGGAATATTACCATCTCAGCATTAAGTGCTGAGATGTGTACTAATGTTGCAACATCTGCAACAACTGCTGAGAATTATTCCACAGCAGTTGCTGAGCTATCAGCTGAGGAAAATGCTTCTTACTTTGCAGCAGATTACTTTGTGAGGAAAAGAAATGCAAAAGAAGAATTATGCATTCATGATAAGAAAAGAAAAGTTTAAATGTACTTTTCTTATCTGTGCAAAAGCAGAAATGGCCACAAGACTTTTCTCATGGAAAGTCTGCAGCACTGCTTTGCTCAACCTTCTCTTCTCTATAAATACTTGGCTATTCATGGCCCATCATTTGTATTCCATTCACTCACATTTTTCATATCATCTCATCATATTACCTTACCATCACTCCAAGCTACCATACCACCAACAACACTCACTCAACAATCATTAACATCTTTTATAGTGTATAAACATTAGTTTTATCACTTTATTAGCAATCTAATCCACCTATTTCAATACATTATCAGTACGGCAACGCTCGATATCGATATAAGGAACAATGGCCGAATCAACTCCCTATCAACCAACCCATAGAATACTGTTGAACAACAGTAACTACCATGTGTGGTCGACGCTCATGGAGAGCGAGCTCGATAACATAGGATGTATCGACATTACCGCCGAGAATGCAAGCGATGTACCGCCGGAAAAAGAAAAAAGAGGATATCACCTCATTGTTCGCTACTTAAGCGAAGAGGTACTCGGTTACCTCGCTAACGTCATCAAGACAGAAGAGAAGGGGACCGGATCGGTCGCCTGGAACTTGTTAAAAAGCAAGTTCGCAGGTAACACTACACATGCAAAGAGTGTAGCGTTCAATAACTTGAACCAAATCAAGTTCGCCGATGCAAACACCTTTGTCAATGAAGTCAGGGGATGCATTTCGCGACTTCGCGCGACGGGCTTGAAGATGGATTCAGAGTGCTTATCACTCTTGATCCTACAAAAATTGCCCAGGGGCTATGAATCGCTTGTCAGAATCATCTCGCAAATGGAGCCGATCCCCGATGAAGAAGAGGTACTGAAAAAGATAGAAAAAGATCAAATACAATTCAGCACTAAGGACCAAGGCGCCGAGGCTCTTTTCACTAAAAAACCCTACAAAAAGAACTTCAATAAATTCAATAAAGAAAAAAGGGTAAAGTGTCACAACTGCAACAAACTTGGACACATGGCCAAAGACTGTTGGTCAGAAATTAAAGAAAAAGAATATACTAACAAGTTTTCTTATAAAAACAAGAAGGCCAATATGGCTGATCACCACAGTGACAATGAAGAAGAAGAAGTGACCAGTTTGATGGCCAAGAGAGCCAACTTCACTGAAAACTGCATGGACATTGATGGATATATTGAAGATGATGTCTTCAAAAGAGTTCCACCACCTCCCATAGATGAGGATGAAGGAAAGGTAGAAACTATAGAAGAACCTACATCTGGCTATGAAGCTGATGTGAGTAAAGTTTTTAACTCAAATTCTGTGGACAAATCTGTTCAAATAATTAACTATGGTCTATTATCACACACAGACAGAGGATCTAGTGGAATTTTAGTTGACTCAGGATGTACAGACCATATGTTTAACCAGAGGAAATTCTTCAACAGCTTTACTGTATGCAATGGGAATGTAAATATTGGAGAAAAAGGCAGATCAATAAAGATTGAAGGGAAAGGGAGTATTAAGCTTATTGGAAATAATAATAAGTTAATACAACTTGACCCTGTTTATTTAGTCCCAGAATTACCATACAATTTGTTATCTTTAAGTAGCATGTGGAATCGTGGAATCCAGATTATAAATCATGGACAAATCTTCCAAATGAAAAAGAAAGATAAAGTTATATTTGATGGAGTAGTTAAATCTAAACTCTTACATGCAAATTTAAGACCAGCAGAAAAAAGTGCATATTCATCTATTATACATAGAAGATCTGGACATAAACTAACAGATGAACAATGTGAAAGCTGCAAATTTGGTAGAATGACCAGAAACAAATTCTCAAAATCAAGGGATAGAACCCTGAAATGTGGAGAAGAATACTCCATTGATTTGGCAGGCCCTTTCAGTCCTGCATCCCTGGGGGGATCTAAATATTTTATAAATCTAGTTGATACTGCTAGTAACTTTACTTGGGTAAAGCCCATTAAACATAAAAATGATACAGCAGAAGAAATTATGTTCTTATTTAAAAGGTGGGACAGGATGGGAATTCTGAAAAATCTAAAAAGGATAATTACTGATGGAGGGGGAGAATTCATTGGAGAAGAATTCCAGGATGTGTTGAGAGATTTTGGACTTACACACATCATAACCACTCCCCATACCCCACAAAATAATGGAATTGTGGAAAGAATGAACAGAACTCTTATGGAAAGAGTCAGAACCATCATGCTTGAAGCAAGCCTCCCAAAGTTTTTATGGGCAGAGGTTCTTTCTACAGTCAGTTACTTACATAATGTAATTGAAACTGAAAGAGGGTGTCCATTAGAGATGTTTATGAAAGAAGTCCCCAACACCAAGAAATTAAGAACAATTGGATGTTTGGTTTATTATAACATCAGTCACCATGGAAAAATAGGAAAACTAGAATCCAGGAGCAAGAAAGGGATCATGATTGGCTATGATCAATTGAGCACTTGTTACAGGATATATGACCCTGAAGGAAAGAAGATAATAAGAACAAGAGATGTAAAGTTCCATGAAAGTGTCTTCCCATTAAAGAAAACAATCCATGAGGATGTTTGGGAAACTCCAATATTGCCAGTTGAAGATAAAGCTACAGAAGAAGTTAAAGAAAGAGAAACAAAAAATAATAGCCCCCCAGCTATAGAAAAAGTCTCAAAAACTGTAGCACCAGTAAGAAGAAGTGAAAGAATTAAAAATCTTGAAGACAAATATGGTAAATGGAGAGCAAATTGTGCTTACATAACAGAAATAGAAGAAACTATAGAGGAAGAGCAAAGTGCCATAGCCTTCCAAGCTTCTTTTGAAATGGAAAATAGAGTTGTCCCAAACAGCTATAAAGAAGCCATGAAGCTCCCAGATAAACAAAAATGGAAAAGTGCCATATTTGAAGAATTGGACTCATTAGAAAACAACCAAGTCTTTGAGATCATAAGTAGATCTGATTTAGAAAAGGGAAAGACATTGGTTGGAAGTAGATGGGTACTAACCCAGAAATTTAATGAGTTGGGAGAATTAAAAAGATACAAAGCAAGATGTGTTGCTCAAGGCTTCAAGCAGAAAGAAGGTATTGATTACCAAGAAACATTCTCACCTACAGGTAGATTATCAACATTGAGGTACATAATTGCTCTTGCTGTAGAGACAGGAGAAGAAATAAGGCAAGCTGATTTTGTTACAGCATACCTCAATGCCACTCTGGAAGAAGATGAAACTGTATATATGAACATCCCAGAGGGTTTTAAAGAATGGCTAATAGAAACTAAGCCAGAAACTCTTAGGAGTAAAAATATAGATAACTTCTTGAAGGGGGGAAATAATGAGTACATCATAAAGCTCAAGAAGTCACTATATGGCCTAAAACAATCAGCAAGATCATGGTATAATACCATGTCTACATGGTTAGAAAATAAAGGTTTTCAAATAAGTGAAGCAGACCCATGCCTGTTCATAAAAGATGGAACAATATTATTTGTGTGGGTAGATGACATAATTGTCATAGGTCCAAAGAAAGAAGAATTACTTAGCATGTTAAAGAAAGATTTTAAAATAAAAGACTTAGGCAAAGCTCAACATGTTTTGGGAATGAAAATAACACACAATAAAGGATCAATCAGAATTGATCAAGAACACTATGTTAAAGCATTAGTAACCAAATATAACATGGAGGATGCTAAAACCTATGGAACTCCTATGCAGTCTAATATGAAGTTAGAAAAATCTACTGAAGCAGAAATAATAGAGTTCAAGAAAACAGGAAATGACTACAGAGCAGCAATAGGTTGTTTAAATTACTTGTCACAGTGTACCAGACCAGATATTACATACACTGTGGGAATATTATCTCAGTTCTTGGAGAATCCAGGATTAAAACATTGGCAAGCCTTCAAGAGATGCCTTAGGTACTTGAAAGGAACTCAAGGTCTAGGACTAGAATATAAAAAGAGTGAAGATTTCAATCTTGTGGGATATTCTGATTCCAGTTGGGCAGAAAATGATTTAAAGCAATCCACAAGTGGATTTGTCTATTTCCTTGGGAATAACTTGATTTCTTGGAGATCCAAGAAAATATCAGCAGTAAGTCTTTCTTCCACAGAAGCAGAATACAGAGCATATTTATCTGCAGCACAAGAGTCAAAGTGGATTAGAAAGATTCTGGAAGATACTTACAAATCCCAGAAATATGGAATATTATTTTCTGACAATCAAGGAGCAATAAAACTAGCAAGTAATCCAGTATTTCACTCCAGGACAAAACACATAGATGTCCATTACAATTATATCAGGGAAGCTGTAAAATATAAAGAGATAGCTTTGGAATATATACCAACAGCAGATATGACAGCAGATATAATGACTAAAGCCTTAGATAGAGTCAAGCATATAAAATTCTGTATCAGCTTAAGATTACTCACTCCTACAGGATTAAGGGGGGGTGTTGAAGGTATAATCCCTGTAGAAGGGAATATTACCATCTCAGCATTAAGTGCTGAGATGTGTACTAATGTTGCAACATCTGCAACAACTGCTGAGAATTATTCCACAGCAGTTGCTGAGCTATCAGCTGAGGAAAATGCTGCTTACTTTGCAGCAGATTACTTTGTGAGGAAAAGAAATGCAAAAGAAGAATTATGCATTCATGATAAGAAAAGAAAAGTTTAAATGTACTTTTCTTATCTGTGCAAAAGCAGAAATGGCCACAAGACTTTTCTCATGGAAAGTCTGCAGCACTGCTTTGCTCAACCTTCTCTTCTCTATAAATACTTGGCTATTCATGGCCCATCATTTGTATTCCATTCACTCACATTTTTCATATCATCTCATCATATTACCTTACCATCACTCCAAGCTACCATACCACCAACAACACTCACTCAACAATCATTAACATCTTTTATAGTGTATAAACATTAGTTTTATCACTTTATTAGCAATCTAATCCACCTATTTCAATACTACCATCGTCCGTATCTCCTGCTTGCTGTTGGTGTAACTCTTCCTTGTTGTTGATTCTGTGATGTTGGTGTATCGTGTATTCTTCCAGATTCCTCCTGTACTCCTCCCTGATATTCCTCCTCTTGTATCCTGTAAGTGAACTTGTAATATATGAAATGTACCTCTTTGGCATTGGAGCAGGAATGGAACACCACACCGGAGTTGTTAATTTCAGAATCTTCCTCTTCACATCCAGGGCCTTTGGACTTGGGTGAGGAAGCTTGGGCAGAACTACTGGAAGTGGAGTGGGCTGAGCGGGAGCCTCTTGAGGGCATCAGATTCTTCTTTTGAGATCTCGAGGCTGAGGCCATGACTTTGTTTGTACTCTGGGCAGTCTCTTCAGCAAGATGGTAGTGAAATGCTTTACTGAGTCAAGTGACCTTACAACTTACCTGGGCCAATGGGCCAAAAACAGGACGGCCCGCTTATCACCCCAAGCGTCCAAGCCTGACCCAAAAACCTGCGGGGCATTGACAGGCCGGGTCAGACTATTGATTTTATCACAACCAAACTGTCCAAACCCGCCCCATGACCCGGCGGGTCGTGGGTACCCTCCAGGTCGGCCCGGCCCACTTGCAGCCTGATATTCATGTGCCAGACCAGGACTTGGTGGCGACTTTGGATCACTCCAATCTCACGTTGGAAAGTTACCTTTTGGCAATTGAACGGGTCAAATCAATGACCATCCACCCTTGTGTTTTCCTTCCGAATGCCCTTGAGTTAGACACAGAGGAAGCCATGTGGAAGAGTCAAATAGCTAGAGTCCTCTATCAATACCTTGCTCTCCCCAAGTAATGTGCAACTGCTTTCCCTTCAGACCCGCCAGCTGTTGAGCAAATCACCGCAAAGAAGCCGCTGATACATATGCTGAAACTGATGGACACTTTGGATAACTCTGCTGAGGGGGTCAGACAAGTCTTTGAGCTCCTCATGGGACAGTCGGGCCTTTCTGTTGAGGAATTTTTTAGTTGCATCCAGCCCATGAATGGAGATTTGAGAACAGTCCCAAACTTCAACTGCTTGAGATCTCAAAGGACTCCAAGCACATACCCGCAAGACCAGCTCAAAAATGTATTCTTCCAGTTAGGCGCATCACACACCCTATGGAATATTGCCTCCGCAATATTCACCCATCACTTTGGGAATACTAGCAACTCAATGGACTGTGGGTCCTGGCAATACCTGAAGGCTCTAGGTTTTCCGGCTGAGAAGGCCATCCAGAAGAAAGATTTTACCCTCATGGTGAATCAAATGGAAAAGATTTCAGAATCAATGCTTTATTACTGCCTCTGGTAAGCAATGTCTAACCATAACATCATATAATCTAAAACACTTTAACTGAATGTAATCTTGCACAGTGTGATTATGAAGACCACCCGCAAACAGCTTGGAGAAGAGAAGCCTGTAATTCCAACCAACAAATGGAATGAACTTGTGAACCAGTTCTATGAAAAGTACTGCACTGCACATGCCCAGAAGGCTGCCAAATCTCGTGTCTGTCCCAAGTTGCACAATATGCTGGTTCAGCTACATGACTTCTCATCTGTTTTTGAAGCAAAGAGGAGTATGAAGGCCGGTGATGTAGGAAGGATCATGATTGTATGGAAGAAATGGTGTGTGATGGCACAGTCTATCAAAAAGATCACAAACTACTCTTCTTATCTACCTCGTATGGTGATCCTCCTTTTGGGGGGCCTGAATCCTTCTTTGAGCAATTACCTTTGGCATAACTTACTCATAAGTCCCACTGGGCGTGCCAACCACTTTGTGGGAAAAGATTTCTGGTTGGAGATCCAGAACTACTACCTCAAGTATTTTTACAACAAAAGTGGCATTGGCACTCAAATAGATTGGTTACAGGACATGTTCTTGCCTAACATTGTTTTAGTAAGTTTTATTGTTTTTAGCATGATGAAGAAGAAGAAGAAAATGCTGTTTCATACAGCTTCAACATATGTTCCATGCACTCAAGTCGGAATGTGGCGCTCAGATCATCTACCAGTCCCATCAAAACTTATTGACTATCCAATTGCTTGAGATGTTAATGCTAATGGGAAACACTAAAAACATTTGCAATTCTACCCAGAAGGAAAATTTAAACTTGGGATGGGCAAAACATATACCCAATTTTACAAAAAATGGTCAGAAGTGAAAAATAAGCTATACTGAGCATGCTCAGCATTTTTTTTTTTTTTTACAAACTGAGCAGAAATCATTTTTATTCATTCTGGCAACTTTAGGGGATTTTGCTGAGCATGCTCAGTTTTGCTCAATTTTTATTACTGAGCCATTTTGTTGAAAAAATTTAACATTTTGCCTAACCCAAACAGTTGTTTTTTCTTTGGGTAAAATTACAAATGTTTGTAGTGAAACAACCAAGATATCTTGGATCAATACCCCAAAGACGATGGAAATAAAATTGTCTGCCTCTGTGATGCCAAGGGCTAATACCTTTTAGCTACACAAGGTGATAAGAGTGCAAAATAAGGGTAAAGTGGGGTAATTTCACGTAGAAAAGTAGTAAAGAAGAGATAAAAAAGAATATAATTCTTTTTATAGAGGGGCCTGCTGGCGCAGGGGTGTTTGTAGGTGCCCTCTAAATTAGAGATCTGCAAAGCAGGGTGGTATCTGATTAAGCAAACAATGGGTTTCTGCGTAACAGAAGGTGGTCCCAAAGTGCTTTTCCAATTAAGGAACCAGAATGGGGACAGAAGGATGAAAGAAGTACTCACTATTGCTTCTTTCAAGCCAAAAAGCCACATAGGGGGGTGAAGTAGAGCTGCTGGGTAGACTGAAGGGTTTCTGCGCAGGAGCTGGACACGTAGGATGGTTGATTTAATGAGAACACCACGGATAAAACAGGCAAAACAGGGCAGAGTAACTGAAATAAGGACAGGACACGGCGTAACTGATTGACTGTAATAATAATTGATGATGAGGAACAACTTTTGGCGTAGAAAGAGGGCTCTATATATACTAATTTCACTCATAGTGGAGGACCTTTCTGCCTGTGTGCGTGTAGTAACTGGTTTTCAGCGCAATGTGGCCAATTTGGGAGATTGGCACTAACAAGGCTCATCCCAATGACACTGCTGGTCATTAATTCAGCGTCACAAGTACTTTCCATGACCTTAATAAATTATTTAGTCATTGTAACTAAGGTCCATAGCAACACTGACGCGTGAATGTATCTGAAATGGGCCACAAATGACGCAAATGGGCCACAAATGGCTAAGGCCAATCATTAAAGGCCACGCTGGCTATGTTACAGCTCTTATGTGTTCAAGGTTTTTATTAATAAAACCTTGTAAATAAACCACGTAGAATCTACTTTTACCCTAGTTACACTTGTACATATGTGGTAACTAGGGGATTAGCTATTTCCACGCATTTGGCCAATTTCCAATTGGATTATATAATCCACGCGCGGGGTTGGAGGTTTAAACCCCAATTGGGCCTAACTCCTAAATTATACACAACACCTCAATTATAAGTCCATAATTGGTCATTTCACATATAGTATGCATATGTAACAAGTACATGTGTGTGTAATGTCCGTGTGACATATGTTTGTGGCCAATTCTTACGGGTAATGGGTTCAAGGTGAAGGAGTAGGAATTTAGGGGTACTTCCAGTGAGGGACCCTACATTAATTTGCATGAGGATTCAGAATATGACATAATATTCTAAGATATCCTCAAGGTTTAGAATTTATTTAGAATTTTTGTAAAAAGTAGTTATTATTTTAATTTATTACTTATTTTTATGGTGCCAGGACTTTGCTAAGCTTATTGGATAAAAATAAGTAAACTGAGTCTTTTGTACATTATTAGTCATAAATGGGTCTTAATATTATAGTAATAATGTCTCTATTTATGTTACCTTTGTCAGGTTGGCTCTGTCATAGTAGCAAGCTGACAAAAATAATCAAGAATCCCAATACATATTCAGAAGGCATAAAAAAATTCCAATCAATCATCCCGGGAAAAGACCCAAACCTTGCAAGATTCAAAAAGCATCTGGGTAACAGGAGCACTGGCCAAGGGATTGAGATGGATGCCAATGAATGCTCAGGAGAAGAAGGAAATGAATCTGAGGACATGTAACAACTATCAATCTTGTCCTGATGCACAAAGACCGTCTTGAACAATTGCTGATATCTAAGCTTTGCGCTTTGCAGCTATGTCCGATAAAATCATCTTTTTCTTTATCTTCTCAAGAGACACCCGGCGCCTTTCTAATGCCGCTTCTTCCTTCTTTGTCATCATTTTTGTTTGTGAGGCTTGACTTGAAATACCCTCATTCTCCTGGGTGGTATTTTTGTTGTGTGTTGGTTGTATACCCAACAATTGTTGCTTCTTCTTGGGCTTTCTTGTAACCTCCCAAATGGTGTCATTGTATAGTTGAAGTCAATCTTTTAGCCAATCCAGCTGTCCTTCAACAAATTCTCCACCAATAATGATACGTAGATCATCTTTGTTCTGAATTTGGTGCATGTAAGATCCCAGAGCTTTGGCCTCTGTCTTCCCAAATATATCCTCAGCCTGTCCTGTAGCCTGCGGCAATACATGAAAATTGTAGAATTTCTTGAAGTCGGTTACTAGCTCAAGTTGGAAAGCCTCAAGAAGAGGTTGCTCAGCCGCTAAAACCTTCCTCTTCCTGTATGATGATTTCTTTGCTGGTAACTTAATGTCCTTTGGATTGCAAATCGGCCCTCCAATGAACTCATTGGTCATACTTTTATCAAAGTTTTTGACACTTGCCATTGGGAGGTTTTGTAATAGTACCGTGGCACCTGCCACATCACAGTTTGAGCATCAACAGGGAGCAAACCCAAGGTTCTGCTTGTGTTCCTTCTCTCAAAGACAATTTGGGTCATTGGCCTTCAGGGGTATGTGTTCATGTCTGCACAATTCAAAACACGTAAGCTAGCTGTTGAGTTTTTTGACTAGAGGCAAAAGATTAAAGAGAGAAAAGGAGTTTGCGCAAAAAAGGTTGGGGCACTTTTTGGGAAAGGTTCACGGAAAAAACAATGAAAGAACCAATAAATTTTTATTCTCATGTAACTAGGCTCAATTTAAATAGACTAGATACATGAGGTTCAAAATGTGGTATGAGAAATGAATAAAGTCTGAGAGAAGATAAAACAGATCTTTTGAAAAAGACAAACCGGACAAAACATCTCAGTCTCTTTTAGTTAGGCCAGATGAGTCAGTCAAAGGTAAAATGTTTCAAATCACAAATACTGAGAGGTGTTAATTCTAAGTAACCAGATTTTAAGAATCAGACAATGAATCAGGAAAAGAAGACAATCAAAATTGAGACATGAGTTGTGAGATAAAATCAGCACAAAAAACAAGCTACTATCTGATTATTAGTCAGTCTGATTCAGGAAGATTCAAGAAAGAGAAATGAGGGAGAGAGGACAGAGAGAGAATTTCAACACTAGCCATCAGAACAAATGAAACAAGATCACAACTTACAAACTGTCAATAGAGAAGCAGATTTGCAAGCATACTGGGGTGATTGCCAAGGCGTCCATCCAATTGTCATTGGAAGCAGCTTCTCCCTCTTTGAAGTCCGTCACGTGGTTTTTACCGTTCCTGCAATTTTTCTCAACAAAAAGTATAGCCAGCCCATGCCGAACATTGCGACCACATTGTCCAAACATCTAGATGATTGAAGCGGGATCTCCTCTGCCCATGTGAACAACCATTTGAACCCGCTTCCAGTTTTGACCTAATCCCAGTGCCATTGTGCATGAAAAAACAGGGAAGATCCCTTTGGAAAAATCTTCTATACAGTCTAGTTTGTCTTGCTTTCCAGTGCATGAGTGATATATCGGCGAGAAAAAAGGCTTGTTGGGTTTAAAGAATTGCCTGGAGCTTTGCGTGCCATGCCGATCACTTCCAATGCCGTCAATGTTTAGTTTCAAGAGCCACTGTAGACAAGCGATGGTACCACCTGGGCATCAGGAACGTCGTTTGATGATGGAAAAACTTTGATGAGGTCGTGGCACGAGGCCATGGAGCTCTCCATTGGAACGCGCCCAATGCGTATTTCAGGCTGTGTCAGTTCGCCACGGAGTATGTCAATGTTGGAGTCTTGGAGGCGCAAACTTATTTTGATGGCTTCCACAGCAACAGGACGACAAGATGCAGACAGAAGCAAGATTGGTCGGTTGTTTCGAGTCAAGAGGTGGCCACCAAGGTTTCCGTAGGACGGTCAAAAGATACATTGATCCTCATGTCGGCCATACATACTGGCCAAGTTCTTCCCAGGTCCACTCTTGACTAAGCCCCATATGTAGATCATATGTGCCTCATCCACAACAATCAAACCAAGGCAGTTTTGGAATGCCAAGCTGAAGTAAACATCTTCCCACATTTTATTGTCCAGGAAGATTTCTGGGCTCATATACACAAACTGGTAGACACCGTTTGAGATATCATCAGCAGCCTTTTTGTTGAAATTCAATTTGTTCAAATTTATCGCAGTGAAACCAGCTAGCTCCTTCTCGAAGACCTGGTTATCGCCAAGGGAGTCCAACGGATTCAAGACTAGTACAACCGCACGTTTTTTTTTGCAGAATCAGTTTGTAGTAGATTTCCGCTATTCTTGATTTCCCAAAGCCGGTACCGGCTAGAAAAAAGGTGTTGCGACCCATGACAAGGTTGGCCACCGTATCAATTTGTAGTGGTTTTGCTGGTTGGCCGTAGAATTTATTGGCGGTGTCAGCAATATACTTGATCAAGTCTTTGCGCTTCATGTCAAATATCTTCCTGAAGACGTTGATGCCCGTCGCCAACCATGTTCTCTTAGTCAAGGGAAGGGTCTGAGTCAAAGGCGCGAAGCGGTTTGGGTTAGGAGTCATGTTTGACAGGCGTTTACAGGAGGGCCGATTGATAGTTTGAGTCTTGAGTTGATATGACCTGTACTTTAAGCCAATCCGTAGCCGTTATATCACTTCTGGGTACATTCTTCCAAAGCTTACATTAAGTATATAATGTGGTCAGTACTGAACGTACAGAAAATTCTTATTGAAAAACGCATAAACGTGGCACCCAATACTATGCAATGAGAAAAACAGGTTGCGGCCAATCCTCTTGCTAAGATGCCTTCTCAAAAATGAGTGACGAGGTGTCTAAAAAAATTGAAGAGACCATTTTGATGCCAGGATGCCAGGCTAACACATCCCTTCAGGGCTTTCATGTACGAAGCGTAGTGTTCCTGCTACGATCCCCAAAAGCAATATTGTTGCTTTCAAGCCACCAAAATCTGGAATCCCTCACGCAGGAATTTCAAGATTACTCATAAGCCTCTCCTACGGAGAGCCCTCCGGGCGGGTCCCCCGGACCCTCCGTTCGAGAGGCTTAGTTAGGCTAGATGGAAATCCATCAATCTCTATGTAGAGAAAAAGAGGAAATATTATCCTGGGTTGAATACACGTTTTCTAGCAGCAGTCGTACAGGGCTATAGTTCAAGTTGTTGGCGAACGAATTGCTGGACAGTCTTTTCGTACATCTTGCGGTCGTCTCGGTACAGTTTCTGGTTCCGGGATATTGCAAGGAAGGGGGAAGACAGACAAACGCAACAATAATGACAATATACTTGAGCCTATTTCCTGACCAAGGGAGGCTGTGCGAGGCATCTCATCGACTCACACAACATTCGATATTCGCACCGCTCTCGATGTTCGGCTCCGCCAACATACTGATCACGCTCAGCAGGATCTTCTCGACGGATTGGACGGGAGACCAGCGCTCGGAAGCCGACTCGTATTGGTTCGGGTCTTCGCCTGGGGGGTGCAGGATCGAGATGCAGACATCGCCCGTGGTATACACGTTGGGATGGAGCAGCGGAGGCTTGAAAGTCATCTTAGCGAAAAAAAAAAACACGTCATCAGATTAAGTTGTTACATAGGAAGTGGCTCTGACGAAGTTTTGTACACTCACCTTGGGAGGAGAGAGCGGATAGTCCCGGGGAAAGGTCAGGATGGCGGTGAACAACCCGCCCTCGAACGGCGTATCCTGAGGGCCTGCGACGAGGGCCTCCCAGATGAAGAAGTCGGATTCAGAAACCGGGCCTACGGGGATGAGAAAAAAAGAGGATTGCCAAAGATTAATGAATGATCTTCCAGAGCTGTGAAAATCGGGGAAGGCTGTCTAGGCTGGGCTGGGCTAACCCGCAACAAACATGGCTTCGTCGTGGTCCGTCTTCTTGGCGCTCTTGTTGTTCAGTTGTCGGTACTGCGTTGGGAGTCAGTGATGTCCATCCCAGATGGATCATCAAGAGAGCCTTGCACACTCACCTCGGTCATCAGTCGTTTGAGAGCAGTGGTCGCTTGAGCCCGTGGATTGTGCATAGTTGCTGGTGTGGTGGTGGTGGTGGTAAAGTGCTGAGGTTGTATTACTCTGACTCGGTTATTAGCAGGGGCCGGGGATACCGAGGGTGCCCGGCGGACCCCCGGGGCTTACTTCGGGCCTCGGGAGGTGGGTGTTGGGTAACTTACCGACGGGCAACCGGGGTTAACTTGCGCCGAGTATTTAACTTCTCGAGAACAGAAGAGCGACCAGGAAGTTGAACCACACCACTCTCTGCGCCAGTATTCACGACCCCTAGGCTCTAGCACCGTCTACCGCGACTCCATCGGAACAGAAATGGCTTCTCTCGTTGCGATCTGTGACCTGAAGGGTAAAGTAAGTCACCCTGCTCCTGCTTCTCTCTCGAACCCAGCTCATCCTTTTCTCGATAAGCTCTCCAGCCCATCCATCAGGTTACCACTACTACTAACTTTTGCTACGCATTTTTCGTTCGCAGAGCCTTATACAACGCAGCTATCGTGACGATGTACTGCCCGCAACGGTCGAGAAATTCATGCCCAACCTACTCGAAATGGAAGAAAACGACATCTCATCCGTCACTCCATGCTTCACAGTCGCTGGGATTAACTACATGTGAGGCTCCGGTCCATCTTTCCCCTTGAAAACTCGCCTCCGTGAAAACCACCGTTTTCGTATCCTCACGCTGTATGCACCATCATGTACATTTCTGTTGCAGGTACATCCGCCACAACAATTTGTACCGTGAGCTATTACCATTTCCCTCAAACTCTCGGTCAAGCCCTTTTCATTTCGTCCCCGATCTTTGAAACTTATGTGAACAAGAATATCCGTTCCGATCTGCAAGTCATCGCCCTATCCAAGCGAAACTCCAACGCCGCAGAGATCCTCACCTTTCTGCATAAACTGGCCCAAGTTCATCTCCTCCTCCATGCATTCCTCTCACTTTTCATTCCTTAAAGTAGGCGTCCGAGCGGTGCGTTCTGACCCCTCAACAACTGTGTTCCACTCCTCCGGAAAATCATTCAACAGGTTCTGTCGGAGTATTTCAAAGAACTGGAGGAGGAGTCCATCCGTGACAATGTCAGTCTCACCAGAACATAAAATATCTCGCTTCCGATCACATTTTTTTTTTTTTTTTTTGAGTTTATTGTACTGAGTATGATTCCAAATCGATCAATTACAAACTGGGAATCGACCTTCACAAAATATAGTTCGTGATTATTTATGAGCTGCTAGATGAAATGATGGATTTCGGCTATCCCCAGACAACGGAATCAAAAATCTTACAGGAGTACATTACGCAGGAATCTCACAAGTTAGAAATCCAAGTACGCCCGCCCATGGCAGTGACCAACGCCGTCAGCTGGAGGTCTGAGGGGATTCGATACAGGAAAAACGAGGTGTTCTTGGTGAGTCCTTTTGTTGAAGGATTTGGACTATTTTACCATCCACACATGGAGATTGACCCAACTCTGGAATCCTTTTCCCATATCAAAGGACGTGGTAGAAAGCGTCAACCTGTTGGTCAATGCCAATGGCAACGTGGTCCGGAGTGAGATTTTAGGGGCGGTTAAGATGAAGTGTTATTTGAGTGGAATGCCCGAGCTCAGATTAGGGTTGAATGACAAGGTTATGTTTGAGAGCACCGGCAGAAGTATGTGCCCTCACGAATAATAGTGCGCAGCGCTTCTGCGGCAAACTGACTCTTTCCTCTTCGGGTATAGCCTCTCGGGGTAAGGCGATTGAGATGGAGGATACGAAATTCCACCAAGTCAGTTGGACTTTTCCATTTAGAGACGTTGCCATTAGTTAAGATGTAGAGTTCTGATTGATGTCACTTGGTTTCTCTGGCGACTGCAGTGCGTGCGATTATCGCGGTTTGAGAATGACCGGACGATTTCGTTTATCCCACCGGACGGGGAGTTTGAGCTGATGTCGTACCGGATCAACACGCAAGTGAAGCCGCTAATCTGGGCGGAAGCGATGGTGGAGCTGCACTCGAACAGCCGGGTGGAGTACATGGTGAAAGCCAAGGCGCAGTTCAAGCGTCGCTCCACCGCCAACAATGTCGAGATCTATGTGCCCGTACCCGACGATGCCGATTCCCCACGCTTCCGCGCTAGCGTGGGCACCGTCCACTACGTCCCGGAGAAATCCGCCTTCGTCTGGAAAATCAAGCAGCTCGGCGGCGGTCGCGAATACCTCATGCGCGCGCAATTCGGCTTGCCGTCCGTGCGGAGTGGTCAGTGCTTCTTACTTCCTCTCCTCTACTCAACCCTCATTCTGTTATATGCCAAGTTGACTGGGGGGTTGCATTCTTCTGCTTCAGAGGACGTAATTGAGAAACGCCCTCCCATCACAATCAAGTTCGAGATCCCGTACTTTACTGTGTCTGGGATCCAAGTCCGGTACCTTAAGATTGTCGAGAAGTCGGGATATCAGGCTCTCCCATGGGTCCGGTGTGTTTTTTTTTTCTTCTTCTTTTGTTTCCTCAACGACTAACCAACCTTCCGGGGAGACTTCTGACCCGTATGATTTGCGCATCTTCACCACCACAGCTACATCACCCAACATGGCGACGACTATTCATTGCGAACGTGTGTGCACGTTCTCTTGTCGTTTCGACTCGCGTGAGATTCGTCCGAGCCTGATTTTTTTTTTTTCCTTCTTGTGCGACACAGGTGCATCGATAAATCGTCGGCCCAATCCTTCGCCGCCGTGTGAACGTAGATCGACTAGTTTATTTTGGTTTGGTTTGGGCATGCCTTCGTTTCTTATTTTCTCGTTCGTTCGTGCGTGTTGTTGCGGTTCAAAAAAAGTGTCCCCAGTTCATAGATACATTTCATGTCTCCTCTCTGTCTCTCCCTCTCTCTCCCTTTCTCTCTCTCTAGAGAAGCTCAGCTTCTCTCTCTCTCTCTCTCTCTCTCTCTCTCTCTCTGCTATCCAACCAACATATTTTTTAACCCCCTTTTTCTTTTAACGAGTATGGATGTCGTATTTTGTCCCCATCCTTCTTACACACATACGTACATGTCCCACACTGATTTTTTTTTTTTTCGTATTTTGTCCTCATCCTTCTTACACACATACGTACATGTCCCACACTGATTTTTTTTTTTTTTTTCATTCCTTTTAGTTCTTGGAAACGTTGTGTGTGTATGTGTGTGTGTGTGTATGTAGCTCAAAGACAGAGAGACGTGGTTGAGCAAAAGAATAAAAAGTAAGAAATTTAAGACGGGTGAGAAACTAGGAAACATTCGTCTGTGTGTGTGTCTGTAGGAGGTTGTTTGGCTTGCCAGCCTTCTCCTTGTAGCTGGTACTTACATACAAGATGAAAAGGGGATTGTACCAATCATGTCATCATAATTGGTCACCTTTGGATGTGTTCATGTGTTGCATCCGTACTGTTTGCGTACATCAATAGTACGTTCAATGCATACAATAAGACTAGTTCACCTGACTCCACAAGTCTCCAGCTGCACCCTTCCTTGTTGACCGTCACCCCTGAAGCACAATCAACACACTCGAGAGCGGCAACTCTGCTTGGCCATAGTGCATTAATGAAGGGATCTGTGCCATTCTGTTTCTCTTCATGTCAAGTCTGGCGCGGTGTTCCAGTGTGATTGATTTCTAGATGAGCTCTGATCAGATTGGTTACCATCAACAGATCCTCGCCCGAGGCAAGAAAGAAGATCATTTGTACCCAAGCAGTTCTCAAAGGAGGGACTCGATGGAGTCTGACTACATACCTCACGCGCGTACGAAGACACTCAATTTGATCGCGATCTGGATGGTGGCTGGAACCATCCAAACTTGGTAATGTCAGCTAGGTCTCCATGATGATCAGGATGAGGACCAACATAAGAAGCTCACTCGACCGGATTCGTCAAGTTCAATAGATAGGCTTATCGAATATCTCGAAAAGAAAAAGTACAACATCGTTCTAGGCGAGTAAGTAATTAGGGGGGTTCACGATAAGATTTATCGGTTCTCGCGCGCTTTAAATTTTTTTCTCGCGCGAGAATTCTCGCTTGAATTTATGATAAAATTTTAACACCACGAGCAGCCTCCACGGGTGTCTCGCTCGCTCAACTCAACTAAAAAAAACTTAATTATATGTGCGCAGCACTCGCGCAGCACATCTAAAAATTTCTCGCACCGCTTAAAAAAAAAACTCGCGGATCCTTATTGTGAACCCCCTATTGTTTCCGCTTTTACTCGGCCAACAACCCATGCCATTTACGCAAGAAATCATTATAAGGCCCTATTCATCATCCTTTTCTTTCTCCAGGTATGCTCTCAAAGTATGACGGTGGCAATGATACTAGCCTCAGCCGGATTGGTTATACATATAGTTCAAGCTCCCGTTGATCCAGCGTCCGAACACGCCCTGATGATCAATTCGGAATACAAGTCCAGTAGACCATCTGATGGTTCCTTTTTCTTGGCCTAGTTTGTACCCCTACCTATCGCGCGACGCTAATATGTATGTAGACAACCCTTTTGAATTTGAGAAAGGATCGCCGTCCGAACTGCGCGGACAAGAACTCAGGAGTCAAAGACGCGCCAAACTTCTCGAAAATGTTAGCTCCGCGACGGGGGTCTGGCGAATTGCCTGCCATGTTTGTGATTGTAGACAACATTCTATTTGCTGATATTAGTCAGCACGTGGCTGTAGCTCCATTTTATAAGCTATTGCCTCTCCGTTGGCCACGTTAGATAGACTGTCTGATAGCAAGATGTCCACGTATCTTTACAAATCATTCAAATAGTTTGTACATTATTAGACCAGGCATTTATCCTATAACATCTGACGCAAAGCCTTCTTACAACAGGTTCCTGACATACGTAGCACATCTCATACCTTTCAATCATTTTCATTGTATAAAACCATAGCATTTGGTTTTCCTCAGGCGCACCAGGTCACACCATCATGGTGTCTGTTTCATAGAAAAAGGACTAGCTTTCTTGTAACTGAGTGGGTATATGATCTCTAGCGTATTTGTATGGATTCTTAGAGCATCTCTAGTGGATTGGCCATGGATCCCCCCCTGAGTCGCGGGCCTGGACTCGATGTGGCGGGTCTGTCACACGGGGATAAGGCTGGTCCCTGGGGTTCGGGACGGGATTTCTGGGCATCCCGTTCCCCACATCCGAATTAATCCGGGTCCCGGGTGGTTTCTATACCTTGTTTTGCCTCTGGATTGGACTGACCATGAGGCAAAAAAAAGTGGTCAGCACCACCCAAACCTAATAACAGCCTTACCCGGCAAGGGCAGAAGCGTTAGAAGCGCCTCATGAGCAGCGTGAGGCGCTTTGGAAAGGACGGCACCCAAGAAAAGTTCTCCTGCTTCCATTGCCGCGCGAGTTTTCTGACCTCGTCATATCTCAAAGCCTAAAAACAGCCTGAGATTACGCATTGCAAGCCTGAGAACAGATTCAGGGCCGCTATTGACGGCTCATAAATCGCTCACTGAGTCTATTCAAGGGTCCTCCTTGCTGTTTTGCTTGCCAACACAACCACCTGGGTGGTCCAGGGGGTCTTGAAGTCTCATCCCAATGCCCGGACCCTGGGTGGACCACCCGGGTGATCCACCTGGGTGGGGCCGTACGGGGTCCAGCCTTACACGGGGATCTCCAGCGGACTTGCCAAAACACCGGGGGCCAGATGAGGTCCTGAGAGCATTACAGGTTGCAATGTCCTGTGACAATATCAGGACAGTCACACCCTGTTTCAATACAGGAGGTTTTGTCCGGCAGCTGTCATGCACATGTGCAACTAGTGACATGCAACTTGTATTACCGCTCAACTGCATACCGTCCTGGGTTTAAAACAACCTGAAATACCATGATCACATTTCTGCCACAATACACATCATGCTGGTGTTTTACAGTTGCAAGCGGCATCTGTCTGTAAGGCCCCCCCTGCAAAACTTGAATGGGAGATGCGGGCCGGGTGTTTGCCCCCGGGGGGTAGTCAATCTAAACAAAGACCACATTTTTGAGGTCTTTGGAGGCTGTAGAATCTAGAATTAAAAGGGTCTTGCTTGAAACTCCGCGGTTCTTTTTTATTTATTTTTTACTCCGTCACATTCCAAACATTGGCTAATAAATGCATATATTTTATGCATATATACATAGTATGCATGTATAAATGCATACTAAAAGTACATAAAACCATAGATATGGCTTTAAATGTGTTTATTCAGACATAATGAGACCAAAGTCACACGTCAGGCACTCTGAATATGGCAAAAATAACCCCAAATATGCTCAAAAAATCTGGGATTTTTCTATTTTTTGACCCCAAGATTCCGAACGCTACCTCATTTGGTGGGAGAAGCCTTACAGAAAGATGCTGCTCATGACTGTAGGTCATAACAACTATTGATATACACACATGGGCATATTTACCTCACATATCACATAGTATGTACATAAATAAGCGCAGTGCACTCAAATACCCGAGTCGGCGGCTCTCGGCAGCTGCTTGCCAAGCTGAATACAAATTGACCGCTCGGCAAAGCATGGCAAGTACTGCCTGCTCGGCAAGCGGGTTGCTGCCTGCTTGCTGAGCAGGCCATCACCTGCTCGGCGAGGAGGCAACAACCTCTCACCAAGCGGGCAATGGCCTTCTTGGCGAACAGGTAGCTGCCACCTGCTCGCCGAGCAGGCCATCACCTGCTCGGCAAGGAGGCAACAACCTCTCACCAAGCGGGCAATGGCCTTCTCGGCGAACAGGTAGCTGCCACCTGCTCGCCGAGCAGGCCATCACCTTCTCGGCAAGGAGGCAACAACCTCTCACCAAGCAGGCGATGGCCTGCTCGGCGAGCAGGTAGCTGCCACCTGCTCACCAAGCGGTTGATAGCCTGCTTGGTGAGCAGGTAGCTAGCACCTGCTCACCAAGCAGGTGAGATGGCCTGCTCGGTGAGCAGGTAGCTAGCACCTGCTCACCAAGCAGGCTTGGCAAGCAGGTAGCCACCTGCTTGATGAGCAGGTGATGACCTGCTTGGTGAGCAGGTGGCAGCTACCTGCTCGCCGGGCAGTGGTCACCTTCTGACCAAGCAGCTGTGCCGGCCTGCTTGGCTAGCAGATATCAGCTTGCCCGCCGAGCAGGTGTGTGAGGGTGTGTGCCACTGCGGCCTGCTCGGCAAGGGTATGTTCACAGGCAAACACGGCAGGTCTAATTATAATATGCTATTAGGACGGTTCACGTTGGGATTTTACACATTTTTAAACCGGTTTTTAACCACCTTTATGGATAAAATTTCATAAAACATTCACACCTCTATATCTAGATGCTTTAAAAGATTTGGATCAAGTCAAATTTCAAGTGAAAATTTTATGACAAGTGTCATAAAATGGGGTTTAAAGTTGGTAATGATGCCCAACGTGAACCGTCCTATTATATGCTTGAAGCCTTAGGCAATTATGTGATATGCAATGTCAGAAATTGTTCTAGTTTTGGACTCTGGTTGACCGCGCACCACAAGGCATGACAGCTTCAAAGACAAGTTTCTGACACAATGCCAAGGTCGTGTACGTAGAGCACAAGACTTTATGACATGTAAATCCTGCAGGACCCCCAGCGCGCAGGCGCGTCCTGTAGTGTTACAGGACATTGCAACCTGTAACACAATCAGGACCTCATTTTGCCCCCGGTGAAAGATTTGACCTGCTACAGTTCTTGACGGAGTCTTGGGGCCCAGACCAACCCCAGCCGTCCCCCCAACCTACTTTTTTCTATCAAGAGAACTCTCTCTCTTCCCAGAACCCCACTTGTTGTCATCACTCTCTTTGATCAACAATTCTCTACTAAAATGGACGGCTTGATAATCCAGTTTTTTGATGACAACTGTGATATTCTGACGGCAATGCAAATAAATACGTACCTGGTCAATTTGCTACTCAATCAACCAAAATGGGGCGGGTCTACCTTTGGACAAATCACAATCAATCACAACCAACTCCGAGGAGATCTCCAACTGTTCAAAGATTACTTTTGCAAGAATCCGGTGTATCCTGAATTCATGTTTTGCAGACAATATTGCATGCTCATCCAACTTTTTCAGAAGATCCTCAATGATGTGGTTGATTTGGATCCATATTTTCTTCAAAAGCGTGATGTGGCTGGTTGATTGGGCTTTTCTCCACATCAAAAGTTGACTTCGGCTCTCAGGATGATGGCATACAGGAGCAGCGCAGACTCTCTGGATGAATATACTCAAATGAGCAAGCAGTTTCATTGTTTTATTTGCTTTTCTTTAATTGGAATAGAAACTAATAGATTCTATGATGTAGGCAAGAGCACTTCGCTTGAATGTCTCAAGCAATTCTGCTTAGCAATTATTTCCAAATACCAAGAACAATACCTACTGTCATGATCACCTGTAGACAACATGTCACAAGCTCTCACTATACAGAGAGGACGGGGGAAGAACCTTAACCTTCCCCCATCTTGCAATCTTATTTATCAATACTGAAGATCCTGGAGTAGATCTTCCTCTCCCGTGAGCGTGGTCCTAACATATTGCAAGATCTACACTACTCAACGGAACCCAGAAACTGAACTGAATGAACTAAGAAAACCAAAACAAGCGATCAGAACCAAGAAAACCCAAACCAGAAATTAACCAAACAAGAAACACACAATCCCTACCCCAAACACCTGAACCACGACGATGGCTCCAGAAGAGCTCCAGAAACAACTCGCGGAACTCATGAAGGTCGTCCAAGAGGAGCGCAAGCAGCTCCAACAGGTGGAGGCCGCGCGAAAGACGGCGGAGGAGCGACTAGCGAGCATCACAGCGGCCACCCAATTGGCCAACCCTATACCGCAGGCCAACAAAGGTCCAAAAGTTGGCGTGCCCGACAGGTTTGACGGCACGCGCGGAGTAATGGCTGAAGTCTATGCCAATCAGATTGGGCTGTACGTAATCTCGAATGGCCACTTATTCCCAGACGACCGCAGCAAGCTGGTATTCTTGCTGTCCTACCTAACGGGTATTGCTAGCGTGTGGGCGCAACGTTTTACGGCAAGGGTGTTCGCAGGCGAAGAGGTCACCTACGAGGAATTCTCCACAGCCTTCCAGGCCATGTATTTTGATACAGAGAAGAAGAGCCGCACCGAGAAGGCTCTCCGTGCGCTGAAACAAACTAGGACGGTCGCGCACTACACCCACGCATTCAACATCCACGCGCACGACGCCGGATGGGAGCCCAGCACACTGATCAGCCAGTACACCCAAGGATTGAAAAAGGACATTCGACTGGCCCTTGTACTTGCCAGGACGGAGTTCGACACGCTCGCGGCGGTGACCCACCTAGCCCTGAAAATCGATAACAAGATCAATGGGGCGGAGGCGGCTCCAGGACCCAAACCAGCGGCCACCACCAAGGACCCGGAAGCGATGGACATCTTGGTGTTCAAGGGGAGATTGTCGGAGAGCGAGCGGCTGCAGATGATGCATGCAGGTCTCTGCTTTTGATGTGGGGCGCAGGGCCACCTGTCGAGGGACTGCCCCCAGAAGCCAAACCGACCCAAGGCAACTAAGATTAGCGAGCTGGAGGCGGAACTCGCGAGGCTCAAGGGCGGAACGGGGAAGACGGAGGGCGGAGAGAAGAGTACGGGGTCAAAAAATGGTGGCGCTCAGACATGAGGGGTGTGCCCCGCCTTAGCGATCTTTGGTTGTGTAGTTACATTGGTGCATATGAAATTGAAGACAATGCCGACCCCCGGCTCTTTTTGACTGCACCCACCGAGCCATACAACCCCACCCGAGCCACACCCCCCCCTTCAAACCCTGTCTCCACTGTTTTTAGTGGACTCAGGGGCGACCCATAATGTGATCAGTGAGGCCTATGCCCAGAATGTGGCCTCATTGATCATGCAACATTGACAAGCCGAGTTGTTTCCGGATTCGACGGAACAAGAAGCAAAGCCGCGAGAGAAGTCACGCTGACGGTTGATAGTGACCCCGCGCCGTGGACCTTCATCATCACCAAGTTGAAGGACACGTACGACAGTATCTTGGGGATGCCATGGATGAAGAAGCATGGAAATTGCGTTGATTGGACGCGACACACCTTGGCTGTTACCGGATCAGCAATTGCGACCACCAAGGTGGTTCCGTCAGTCCCGACGACACCCTCCTGTGATGGCGATGGCCCAGGGGGGACAGCTAGGAAGACTGATGGGGGAGTGTGTGCGGTACGCACGTTAGCACTCCCGCAACGTAAGCTTGATCTCTTTCCAGTTCATACCCCGAGATTTCTGGCAAGCAAGAACCTCCTCTCCATTTGAGCAACAGTGCCAACGCCAAGGACCCCGGCACCAAACAGCAACCCGTTACTACCACTGCGATGGTATCGTCCATTCCGAAAAACCCCTCTATGGCCGTGGATCCTAAGAGGACTGCTAGGATAATGGATGAGGGAGTGTGTGCCAGTGGCACGTTAGCACTCCCGCAACGTGAGTTTGATAATCATTTTGATGACTCTCACCTTGTGTTTTCTGGCCAGCTGGATCCCTCTTTGATTTGGACCAGACCAGGGAGCCAAGAGGGGATGGAAACCCCAGAGGGACCAATTGCACCCGCCGAGCCAGGGTCATCCGATCCGAAAAACACCTCCGCAGAGGCCAGGGACCCAGGGAGGACTGCTAGGATTGTTGATGAGGGAGTGTGTGCCGCTGGCACGTTAACACTCCCGCGATGTGAGTCCGATACCCTTGAATCCCCTGTCTTACTGAGAACAACTGGCCAGTGTAATTCCCTGATAGGAAACGTGGACCCGCTATCACCCCATATTGACGCGGCAAAGGCAGCATGGTCCAAATCCGCCCTACTGTCTGCCAAAGCCAAGAGGGAGGAAAAGCCCCGTTCAGTTGGATAGCTTGTCCCCAGGGTGTACCACCGGTTCCTCCCAATGTTCTTCAAGAAGAACACCCAGGTGCTACCCCCCCGGAGGCAGTATAACTTCAAGGTGGAATCAATACCGGGGTCAACGCCGCAGGCCGGACGCGTGATACCACTGTCGCCGGCGGAAACCAAAGCGCTGAACACGTTGATTGATGAGGGACTGGCACAGGGGACTATCAGACGGACCACCTTGCCATGGGCCGCCCCGGTCCTGTTCACTGGCAAGAAGGACGGAAACCTGAGGCCGTGCTTTGACTACCGCTGACTGAACGCGGTGACAGTGAAAAACGGATACCCCCTCCCGCTGACAATGGATCTTGTGGATAGTTTGCTCGACGCCAATGAGTTCACTAAACTTGACCTGAGTAACGCCTACGGAAACCTCCGGGTAGCCAAGGGAGACGAGGACAAACTGGAATTCATCTGTAAGGCCGGCCAGTTTGCCCCGCTGACAATGCCCTTTGGACCCACAGGAGCGCCGGGCTATTTCCAGTTTTGTGAAGATGTGGTTCTGCTTCATATGGCTTCATCATATTCACTGGTGTCTACATTCATATCACCTGTCACTACAGGCTCCACCCATCATTCAAGGGTACTCATTTGACACCAGTGGCATGTATTTACCCACTTCCAGCCATTCATGTACAAGCGTCCTTAGTACAGTGGTTAGTACACTTGACATGTGTATAAGTGACGTGGGTTCGACTCCCACAGGACACATAATATTTCAAGATGTTTCACAAGTTTTTTATCCAGGACATCATGGTGGGCCAAATAGGAAAAGACGTCGCCGCGTATCTGGACAATATCATGATTTATACACAGCCAGGCGCGGACCACACGGCTGCCGTTACCAGCGTGCTGGAGGTCCTCAGCAAGCACAACCTGTGGCTCAAGCCCGGGAAGTGCAAATTCTTGCGCCCAGAGGTGGAGTACCTGGGTCCGGTCATATTGCGTAACTGAATCAGAATGGACCAGACAAGGGTGAGGGCAGTGACGGACTGGCCAACGCCTAAGAACGTGTCGGAGCTGCAGCGATTCATAGGGTTCTCAAATTTCTACCGGCGGTTCATCGGCCACTTCTCCGGCACGGCAAGGCCCCTCCATGACCTGACCAAGAAGGCTGCGCAATTTGTCTGGGATGACCAATGTGGGAAAGCGTTTGAAGCTCTGAAGACGGCCTTCACCACGGCACCGGTGTTGAAAATTGCCAACCCTTATCGCCCGTTTGTTCTAGAGTGTGACTGTTTGGACTTCGTGCTAGGAGCGGTACTGTCCCAGGTGTGTGATTCCGACGGCAAGCTTCACCCTGTTGTCTTCTTGTCGCGATCACTTGTGCAAGCTGAAAAGAACTACGAAGTGTTTGACAAGGAGCTATTGGCCATTGTAGTGGCATCTAAAGAATGGCGTCAGTATTTGGAGGGCAACCCACACCGATTGACGGCCGTAGTGTATACTGACCACCTCAACTTAGAGAGTCTGATGACCATCAAAGAACTGACCAGGCAACAAGCGCGGTGGGCAGAGACACTAGGGTGTTTCAATTTCGAAATCATATTCTGTCCGGGGAGGCAGTCAGGCAAACCAGATGCCTTGTCGAGACAACCCAACCTAGCGCTGCAGAAGGGCAAGAAGCGGACGTTTGGGCAAATACTCAAGACGGCCAACATCACCAGCGAGACATTTGCTGAAGTGGCGGAAATTGACAGCTTCTTTGTGGACAAAACTGTCCTATGCAAAGAGGCAGAGCGATGGTTCCAGGTCGATGTGCTAGGGGTAGAGGAGGGCAGCTTGGATGAAGAGGCCATTGACACCGACAACGGACTGATCGAGGAGATTTGGAAGACCACCCCGATGGATACTCCAGGAGCTACTAGTGCGGCCACTGCGGCCCTCCCAGAGGGTATTACAACTGCCGACGGACTGGTCTACAACCAAGGTAGGATCGAGGTCCCAACAGGAAATGACATCAGGCGACGGATTTTGAGAAGCCGACATGATAATAGACTTGCAGGCCACCCGGGAAGAGCACGGACACTGGCTCTGGTCCGACGCTGCTTCACGTGGCCGTCCCTGAAGAAATTTGTGAACCAGTATGTTGACGGGTGCGACTTGTGCCAGTGAGTCAAGCCATCATCACTCAGGCCGTTTGCGTCAGCCCTAGAGATACTTCAAAGTATCCAAAGGACTGCTATTTTATATTCAACTCACTTATATCTTCTGTAATATTAATAAATCCTTGAATATTATTGCAGAAATGGATTTCTGATGTAAATTTATGTAGGGTTACCCACTGAGAGTACCCCTTAATTATTACTCCTTATAGTACTTTGGCCATTCTCAAAGTACCACGGAGAAACTACTACAAAACATAAAAATGTATAATATTTAACATGCTAATACATAGTATAAGCATATTTTTGGCGCAGAGAAAGAACATAAACAAGTTTGTGAAACAATACAAACCTTGTCTTCCTTGGCTGAGAATTTATTTCTATGGGAAATATACTACTTATTAGATATTCCCTTATTGTAGAAATAGAATTACCCTTTCCCATGAAAGTGTGGGTAAATTCTTCAATTCATTATCCTTATTAGTGTGGCTTCATGAGTAAATGGTTCATAAATATACTCATGATGTCATGGGGACAGGATAATAAATTTTCACATCCATAGAATTGGCCACAAATCTTCACGTAGAAGTTTGTGCTCATTCCCTGGCTTGTTTAAACTCCCAGAGGCTCCTCATGGCGCCCAAAGGGACCTCTAGGCCTTAAAAGGAAGGCCTCTGACGCCCAAAGATGCATTCCTCAGATTATTCACCCACATACTTAGTTATAAACTCAGTATAAGTGAGTATTCTCCTCCTACTTTTAGAGTAGTGTTCCTCTATCTAAATCCTTTCCCACTGGAGCTTTTAGATTGCATTATTATCCCCAATTACTGCGCCTAAATCCTCCTTAAAAATAGTAGCTGAAAGACCACCACCTCTGCCTGCAGCCATTCTGTCACGTGCTTTCCTACTATTATCCTTTTGTTGCTTTATAGCTTCAAAATAACAACTATTTATAGTTGTTCTCCTACCCAAACTGTTGTATATCAACTTTTGGCGTAACAGGAGTGCAGAACTAACCCATTATTCTATTGGGGTAGGACTAGTAATAGTCCTTTAAACTGTTCTATCAGCACATTCATAGTGATTTGGGCCATTTTGGACCAACATCTCATAGAAATAGCTGTCAGTTTGGGACGCTGGAACCGCTGCCAATCCCGGCAGGGCCGTGTATGGACATAAGCTATGATTTGATCACAGATCTCCCTGAATCCAATGGGTGTGACAGTATACTTACCGTAGTTGACCGGCTCACAAAAATGGCACATTTTCTTCTGTGCAGGAAAACCATGGACACAGAGGGATTAGCGGACTTGATGCTCCGGCAGGTGTGGAAGCTACACGGGACGCCCAAGTCAATTGTATCCAACAGAGGCAACATATTTATTTCCAGGATCACTAGAGAACTCAACCGGTGTCTGGGGATCAGACTGCACCCATCGACGGCTTATCACCCAAGGACCAATGGACAATACAAGATTGCAAACAAAGCAGTGGAACAATACATTCGGCACTACACACGGTACCGCCAAGACGACTGGGAGCCACTTTTACCAATAGCGGAATTAGCGTACAACAACAATACGCACACATCTACGGGAGTGTCCCCATTCAAAGCAAACTATGGGTTTGACCCCACATTTGGAGGGATACCAGTAGATGATCAATGTCTCCCATTGGTAGAAGACCGGATGAAGCAGATCAAGGAAGTACATCGCGAGTTGAAGGAATGCATCAACGCGGCACAAGAGGCAATGAAAATCTAATTCGACAAACACGTGCGCCCAACTCCGAACTGGAGGGTAGGCAACAAGGTATGGCTCAACAGTCAGAACATCCCGACAACACGCCCAAGCCCCAAGCTAGGTCACAAATGGCTAGGACCGTTCCCAATAGCCGCCAAAATTTCTAGTTCAGCATTCAAGCTGACATTACCATCATCGATGGCACGGATACACCCAGTATTTCATGTGTCAATCCTCCGGAAGCACACGGGAGACTCCATTGATGGGAGAAGCCAAACGCGACCAGAACCAATACAGGTGGATGGGGACACGGAGTGGGAAATAGAGGGGATATTGGACCGTAGGACGAGGGGGAGGAAGACGGAATATTTAGTGAGCTGGAAAGGATTCAGCCCAAAGGATGACTCGTGGGAACCAGAGGGACACCTGGCCAACTGCGCCAAGGCAATCAAGGAATTCAACTTCAAGTACCCGGATGCGGCGGCATGGCACAAGTGGAGAAGATGGAAGGGATGAGGGTGTGCTTTTTCCCTACAGGGTTTTTTAACGCAGCCCGGGGACAGAGTGCAGAACCTGAAAAGAGGAGGGATGAAATTCAGCTACGGAAGGGCAGGTTTGGGCATTAAATGGGGGATAATGTCATGATCACCTGTAGACGACATGTCACAAGCTCTCACTATGTAGAGAGGACGGGGGAAGAACCTTAACCTTCCCCCATCTTGCAATCTTATTTATCAATACTGAAAATCCTGGAGTAGATCTTCCTCTCCCATGAGCGTGGTCCTAACACCTACGCTCTCCAACTCCTATGGATACGGAATGACTTTTGAAAGTAGCCAAGGAGAGAGGCTCCCCTGGAATGATGGGATTTCTGGATTGTATGCATTGGAGCTGAAAGCATTGTCCAACTGCATACAATGGCATTTATTGCGGGAAGGAGAAGGAGCCGGCTGTGATATTTGAAGCCGTTGCATCATACGACTTACGGATCTGGCAAGCATTCTTTGGTCTGCCAGGAGCTGTAAACAATATTAACGTCCTCCACCAGTCACCCATTTTTGATGCATTTCAAGAGGGAAGAGGGCCAGATGTGAATTTCATTGTTAATGGTACACAATATGGGATGGGATACTATCTAGCTGATGGAATCTATCCTTCTTGGGCAACTCTTGTCAAGACAATATCCAATCCAGTCGGCAAAAAAATAAGGTATGTTGGGCTTATTGATTTGACTTCAATCATGAACTAATGTCTCCCACTTCATAGCACTTTTCAAAATGCCAGGAAGCATACAGAAAGGATATCGAGCGAGCATTTGGAGTGCTACAAGCTTGTTTTGCTATCATAAAAAATCCTGGCCGCCTTTGGAACCCTAGCAAACTCAAAAATATAATGATAGCAGCTGTTATCATTCACAACATGATTATAGAAGATGAGCGTGATTTGGAATTTGAAAACATGCTCAATTAACATCAAAGAAACCATCAAACCAGTCATTCCAAAAGTACTTCTACAAGCAGAGAGGATACCAAGATGTTCTTACTTTGACATCAAGCTGTACAAAGTTTATCAACTCATCAAATGCTCAAAGAAGATCTCATTGATCATGTGAGCCTGTGTCTCTACAGTGACAGCAGGGCACAAGTATTTGGGGGACACCAGTTGGATTCCAAAAGATAAAGGAAAACAACCAGAAGGAAAGAAAGAGAGGAAAGGAAGAGAAGAAGAGAAGGAAGAAGAAAGAGAAGTCTTTTTAGACTGATATAAGCTTATCTATTCTTAAAAGAAGATGGGTTTAAGCGGAGAAGACTCAATGCCTCCTCTCTTGAAGAAACAGAGAGGGTACAGTCAGAGACTTCCTTGATTTTTAATGCCAAAAGAAACTGGCAAAGGTTATTTATCAGGAAACCTATGTGAATTTAAGCTACAGTCCACAGAAGCAATAAAGATGAATGTTTTATGAAGCTTTTGACGATTTTATGATGTTTTATATGGTTTGATTCTTAATGGGAGAAGAGAAGAAGAAGGTTAAGGTCAAGAGGAAAAGGGAAGGGGAAGATCAAAGCTCAAGAAGAACTTAGAAGAAGGATAAGTTGGAAAACCTGCTTACTATTCAATCAGATGACACCAAATGACCACGACAACGTAGGGATATGATGGGACCTGTGAGATTGAGTAGTGAGGAGTGTTGATCCAAGTGTTATGAGCTTCTTCAGAGTTGGTTGATGAGTGATGATGAAAATTTTCATCCTGCCAGAGGAGAAGTGGTTAACCTTGTTGATTGAAATGCACATATTCAATATGGTTTGAACTTAGAAAACAATAGATGTTCAAAGTGTTATTACTCCTCAATTATACATCACAACTATAGACAATAGTAGATGAAAATGATCAGGAAAATGAGGGAAATATGGAGAGAACATTATTGAAGACTTTTGGGCAATGGTGTTGTCTCTAAGGCTGACAGATCATCTTTGGAAAAAAAGTGGCTCTGGTGATAAGGATTCTGACAACGAGAGCTCTGATGATTCTTGATGTTTTTGTTATCCTACTCTTTTTGTTACTTTTTTTGTTTAACCTTTCTTTTATTTCATTCCTTTCTTTGATTTCAATTTTTCATTTCCAAACATTTCTCAAATGACAAGCAATGCGGTGAAATAAACCTTTGAAGCAAAAAGCGAGTGAAAAAGTCAAATTGGCACCAGCCCAAGTTCAATTGTGAAGCAACATATGACAAGGAATCATATGGAGCAACAAAGGAAAGATGAATAATGCACAGGCCTAACCTTTATAGTGAAAAATAAATAAAAATAAGGTCTGATTGAAAAAGAAGTAAAAAGAAGGAGGTGATCTCATATGGGATTGGAAGGAGGGGAATCTAAGTAGAAGTAGAGGCATTATCTTTGGCTTTCAAGCAATCAATTGCTTTTCTTTGTTTGGCATGAAAGTGTTCAAGGGTCTCTTTGTCCATTCCCAAGAGATCTCTGCTCATGGTGATTTCATCAGCAAAAGAATCGAAAGATTTTTGCTTTTGACAAGAGAGATCAAGGAGCTCTTGTTGCCCTTTGACAAGGTCGGCAATGTGTATGTTGTCAATTTTTTGTTTTTCTGCTTTTTTGGCCTTCTGGATGGGTTGTTGCATTGCTTGGTGGGCCGTTTGTAGTTGATGAGGGAAGATCAGTCAAGGGGTTGGTTGATGCATTGTTGACATTGATTGACGCATTTTTTGCCTTTGATTTACCACACCCATTGGCTTCATCAAGATTTTTTGTCCATTTTGCCAAGTAACAAAGGATCCCCCAGGCGTGCCAGAGATTAAACAATTTACCAGTGTCAGTTCTGAATAGTAACCTGGCTTCAACCATCTGTCAATTCAAGTTGACATGATAATCAGCCATTGACCCATGCGAAACCAAAATCTTGCAATGAAAAACTCACAAATGACATTGTGGTTTGTGCCGCTACGCAATCTTCTTTTCACCTAGGTGTAGAATCCACAAAACTTGCCAATGAGTTGTTGAATAGTGTACCAACGATTCTCAAGAGCTCCTTTCAGTTTAGTTGGGAAGGCTTTGAACCCCTTCTTGCTCTTGTTCTTCTCCACAGTCTCCTCCATCAGCCCGAGGTACACCTGGTGGATGTGATCCCAAAAGGTTGATTTGGTTTGATTGGAGCCAACAATTGCGTCCTTCAATGTGTTGAGCCAACTGGTGCAAAGGGCTTGATCTTCTTCAATGCGCCAGTTTGGAGGTTTCTGGCTCTTTGGTTTGTCGTGTTTTTGTTCATCTTCGTCCGTGTTGTCCGATTTTGCTCCTTTTTTGTTTTTTGGTTTGGAAGGCTTTTTTTTTGAATTGTTGGTCTGGCTTGGTTGGGATTCAGTCTTTTCTTCATCTAGATCGTCTGTTTGAGGAGTTGGCGATTCAAAGGAACCAACATCAAGGGTGAAGAGCTTTGGATCAAGGGGGGTAGAGGCCATATTTTTAAGAAAAAAAATCAAGACCGTGGTCGGTGCGTGAAGGAAAAAAAGTGAAGAGCGTGGTCGGTGTGTGGAAGTTGTGACGGATTTGTGACTGAGAGGATTGTGGTGAGCTCGCCACAAGCTAGCGCATCTGGCAAGTCTGCCTGACCCTGGATGCCTTTGGCGGGTCAGGTGGCGAGTCCGCTGGACACCCGTTTTGGCTCGGACTCGCCACATTGGGGTCGCGGGCCCCAGTTTGGCGAGTCCACTGGAGATGCTCTTACATTGGACCAAGATCTGTGTTGCATTCTTCCCAAACTCAATGGAGGATTTAGTGGTCCACGAGACCTTTTTCCAACCATCCAATTTGCACTCGTTATTTCCTATAGCAAATCACAGTTGGATTGCTTTGTTATTGTTGATGATGAATAGCTTTTTTTGGCTGCAGACGCTTCCGCCCAAAGCCGTTCACCCGACGGATTGCGAGGTAGAGTCTGGTAGACGGTTTTCGGAGGATCCGTCCCGCCAGAGATTGTGAGACGCGTGTGGCGGCCGGTTCCCACGGAAGTGGCACACGTCGTACGGACCCAAGGTCCCGCCAACGATCATGAGACGGGTCTGGCGGATGGCTGCTTCCAGCGAATATCGAGACCGTCGGACTCGTACATCCGGGCCTAAAATCCCGCCAGCGATTGTGAGACGCGTCTGGCGGGTGGCTCCCACGGAAGTCGCAAACGTCGAACGGACCCAATGTCCCGCCAGCGATTTTGAGACGCTTTTGGCGGGTGCAGGTTTTCAGCGAATATCGAGACCGTGGTACACCGTACGGGCCTAAAATCCCGCCAGCGATTTCGAGACGCGTCTGACGGGTGGTTCCCAACAAGAGTCGAAACCGTTGTACGGGCCTAAGAGCTGTTACTAGTGTCTTTTCAAAGTGTACTTAGGCTTCAGTCCGGAGCGCTTACGAATGAGGCGGGAGGTTTCTAGAAATCCGCTCCAGGTATACAAGTTTGACAAGTTTTGGGTTGAGTAAACCAAAGCAGCGGAAAGAGTTGTCTCGCCCCAGTGGCACTGGGCTGGAATGTGCTTAAAACTGGCATCCATTGGCAGGCAACATGCACCCTCCCCCAGCAGCGGCTCCCACTTCCGTTGATTTCAGTCTTTTTCAGTCTATTCTATCAGCTCCCCAATAAATTTGAGCATAATGCGACTGCTTGTGGTAAGGTTTTCCCCTTCCTCAGTGCCCCCCCCCACCCCCCCTCCCAACAGAAATATAATAATGATTGATCATCTCGTGCGTTCGTTCGAAGCTTCTCGTAGTGGCAACACTGGCAACACTGATAAGTGCGATTCCGAATGATCTTCAACGACGAGGATTTTTCAAAAAGGCACTGAAATCAATGACGAAAAGTCAGTCGAAGAGCTCTCGATCAGCTCCGGATTCCGGATGGGAGGCAGAAAGCTCGGCACAACCAGATCACAGCCCAGAACACACCTCGGGCGACACTGTGAGTAGTAAAATTCAACCAGATCTTATACCAGGAAAGGTGGGATTATCCTAGACACTAATTTTTTTTTTACAAATGCCGCGTGGTTTACGACAAAAAGTGCGGTGTATGTCTGTGTGATTTGGAAGAGGATCAAGATATAAGGGCGTTTGCATCATGCGAGCACAGGTATCACAAAGGTTGCATAGACGAATGGAATCAAAGGAAACCTACATGTCCCATCTGCAGGACTGAGGATCCAGAAATTCGATCAAATATAGCAGAGCGCACGCGTTCAGAAGCTGAGCAACGGGCGCGCAATCCATATGAATACCAGTTATGGCGATTGGAAGAACTGGTTCAGGAGAATGAAAGTTATCTAACCCGAAACAACCCAGGTCATTGTGGGTCAAGCCGCGCAAATATCCTGGAGAGCAATGAAGATCGGTTAGCCCGTGTAAAAAACCTGGTTAAGAAACATGAAGCATTTCTTCGCAGAAATGATTGTTCCTCAAGCCATTTAATGAAAAACGTGGACACCGGCAATGACTTTGACTCTCGGTTAAGCCGTACGGAACGATTGGCTACTTACCAGAAGGGATGGTTGGAGCAAGAGCGATTAGAATTCGAATCTGCATCTGAATCTGATTAATCTACAGCGGCATTACCCATCTCAATCTACATACAGTGCCCTACCAAATGTTTATGGCGCACTTGATTTGATTTCCCAAGCTCAACACCCTGATGCGCTTTTAGAAAGCTTATGAAAAATTGTTTATGTGAATAACTCTTTCATTATTAATTAACTCAAAAGCATTTCAATAGTTTTTCCAAAACGGTACAGTTATAAGGCCCCAATGCTAAACGTGTTTTTGAAAAAAAATTCAAATATTTTCCAGCATCATTGATCTTGTTTGCATAGGTATAGCCAGTTTTTTTTTCTCAAAACCACACCCCAAGTAGATTTGAGATTATGAGATTTCAATAGTGCACCAGTCATGGGGTCTGACCGTCCATGCAGTTTGCGCATGTCACCTGACCATAACAGCATGTCAATCAACATGCCCCTGCCTTCCCCCGTCAGGCCCCAACCCGATCTCTTTGACTTTATAAATGCTTCCCAAAGATTCATGTGAGTGCAAAAGTTGTTGGAGTAAGAGAGTATTACCTAGTTTTGCTTATTGGGCGGTTTTAAAGCGATCCTCCTGTGATTGCTTTGCAACCACGCAATGATTCTACGAATCATGACGTCATTGGTAGCCTTTGGATGCGTGTATGCGCTAGAAGACTTCACAAGTCTGCAGCCGCACCCTTTCTTGTTGACCGTCCCCCCTGAAGCAATCAACACGCTCGAGAGCAGCAATTGGTAATCTCCATCAGCTTGCTGCAGCACCTGAATGGATCACCATAATGCATTAATGAAGGTGTGTGTGTGCCGTTCTGGTTTTTTTCTATCAAGTCTGGCACGGTGTTCCACTGCCAGTTGGGTTGATTTCTAGATGAGGTCCGATCAAATTGGTTACCATCAACAGATCCTCACCCGAGCCTAGGAAGAATATCATTGCCCAAGCAGTTCTCAAAGGAGGGACTCAATGAGGTCTGACTGGTGTGACTGCTGGAGTGACGGGTGCGTTGGTTGCTAATCGACATTGATCTGGATTTAGAGGCTTGACGGTTCATGAGTCGCGTGTCGTCCTCGTTGATATCTCATTCATTATGGGTCTGATCTTGGTATCTCCTTTGTTGATATAGGGCCTCGCGCGCGTGCCAAGACAATGAATTTGGTCGCGATCTGGATGGATGCTGGAACGATTAAAACTTGGAACGTCAGCTAGGTCTCAATGCTCAGGATGAGGACTAACGCAAGAGGCTCACTCAGTCGGATTTGTTAAGTTCAAGGGATAAGCTCATCGAATATCTCAAAGATAAAAATCAGAACATCGTCTTAGGCGGGTAAGTGATTGTCTCCTTTGAATCGGTCAATACGTGAATGCTAAAGCTGGACAGCTCAACATAGATTTCTTTGCTTCAAACAAGCACTGAGGAAGACTGAGGACCAATTCGGTTTAGTAGATCATCTGATGATTCCTCCTCCCTGGCCTAGTATGTACCCTTACCTATCGCGCAACGCCAATAGACACTAATCCTTTCAGACTCAAAAAAAGATCACTGCACGAGCTGCGCGGTCAGCTTTTACCCAAAGCCGTTCACCCGACGGGTTGTGAGGTAGAGTCCGGTGGACTCGTCCCGCCAGCGAGTGCAGGACACGTCTGGCGGGTGGTTCCCACGAAAGTTGGAAACGTCGTACGGACCTGATGTCCCGACAGCGATTTTGAGAGTTTCTGAGACCTTCGTACGAGCCTGGAATCCCGCCACCGATTTCGAGACGCGTCTGGCGGGTGGTTCTCAAAAAAAGTCGAAACCGTTGTATGGGTCTCAGAACTGCTACCTGTGTCTTTTCGACGTGTAGTACATACGCTTTCGTCCGGAGCGCGTACACATAAGGCGGGATGTTTCTAGAAAGCCGCACCTGGTATACAAGTTTTACAAGTTTTGGATAAGGTATGTACAGCAGAAAGACTTTTCTCGTCCCACTGGGCTGGAATGTGCTTAAAGTGGCATCCATTGAAGGGCGATTTGCTTTGCCCCAGCAGCGGCTCCCACATCCATTGATAACAGTCTATTCTATCAACTCCCCAATAAATTTGAATATAATGCGACTAATTGTGGTAAGGTTTTCTCCTTCCTCAATCCCCCTCCCAACAGAAAGATAATGATGATTGGCCATCTCCTGCGTTTGTTCACAGCTTCTCGCGGTGGCAACACTGATAACTGCGATTCCGTATGATCTTCAACAACGATCCCTCCTCAATAAGGGAATCAAAACAGTGAAAGATAAGTCGGAGGGCTCTCGATCAGCTCCAGATTCTAGATCAGAGGCAGAAAGCTCTGCAGGACCAGATCAGAGCACAAAAAAAGAGACATCGGCTGACATTGTGAGTAGTAAAAGTTCAACCAGATCTTATACCAGGACTGGTGAGATTATCCAAGACACTAAGTTTTTATAAAAAAATGTGTCTCGGGTTACGAAAAAAAGTGTGTGATATGTCTGGGGGATTTAGATCAAGGTGGAGCTACAAAACAAATTGCATCATGCCCGCACCGGTTTCACGCAGATTGCATAGACCAATGGAATCAAATCAAACCCACATGTCCCCTCTGCATGCGTGTGGATCGAGTTGTTGAATCAAATATAGCACAGCAGGCCACTTTAGAAGCTGAGAGACGGCTGGCCAATTCACATGAAGGGCATTTACGCATATTGGAAACACTGGTCCAGCGGCATGAAGAATGGATAAGCCGAGCCGGCTACCCTCACTATCAGTCAACCCCTTGGGAACCACTGGAGACCCCTCAAGATCGATTAACCCGTTTAGAAAGCCTGGTTGCCCGCCATGAAAACTGGTTAACTATTATTGGTTGCGCATCACGCCATTTAGTGCAGCCCCCAGAATTCCGTTATGATGAATGGGCTGCTCGGTTATACTATTTGGGACAATTGACTGGTCACCATCAACGTTGGTACCACTACGACAGCCGTTCGAATTGATCTACAGGGGGAACACCCATATGAATGTACAGTGCCTAGCCAGAAAGATCTGGCGCACTTTGTTGAAGTCTAGAAGACCAACCAAGATACTTCAAGTCACAAGTCTTGGTTCAGGGGTGCAAAATGGGTTCAAAAGAATGAATCTGAAAAAATAAATCTTATTGAAAACTATTTGTAATTTATAAAATTGATTTTGCTTATTGCAGATTTTCAAAAATCTTTAATAGTGCTTGAAAAAATCTGAAAAAAATTGGAGGCCACAGCTGGAGATGTGAAAAGAATGAAAATAAGTGAAAAGAATTCAAAAGAATTACCGCTAGGTTTTTTGGATACTATGGCGTGAGGCATTTGGGAGTCCCAAAAGGGGTTAAGGCACCAAATTTCCAATTTTGTCTCTGTTTTGCTGACCACTGTGATCCAATATTTCATTTGGTCAAAAAAATTTCATTTATTATCATTTCCCTCACATTTCAGGCTATACTCTCCAATTTTTTTCGGATTTTTCCAAGCACTATTAAAGATTTTTGAAAATCTGCAATAAGCAAAATCAATTATATAAATTACAAATAGTTTTCAATATGATTTATTTTTTCAGATTCATTCTTTTGAACCCTTTTTGCACCCCTGGACCAAGACTTGTGACTTCAAGTACGTTGGTTGGTCTACTAGACTTGAACAAAATGCGCCAGATTTATATGGTGAGGCACTGTACGGTGCCCTACTAACCAAATGTTCATGGCGCACTTCATTGGATTCCCAAAGCTCAACACACTCAGGTGTTAGCATTTTTTGTCTCCTTTCACTACAAGCATAAAATAGTCCAAGTAGATAAACAGCTTTGTAGTCCGCAGCAAACTGCTAAACCTAATTGATGTTGTACTTGGACCATGTCCACTGGTTGTTTCCATCTTTTTCCAATCATCATCTTCATTTAAGCTTTACTTGCTTGTTGCTCACTATTTGCACTCCTCAAAAGTTGTGTAGGCCTGTTTCTTAATCTTCTCATTATTCTATGTATTTTCCACATTTCTGATTTGTTTCATTTCTGTTGTCACATCTATTGTTTTCAGGTTTCCTCAGTGCTCGTGGTGCTGCCGCTGTCTGCTTGCTTGCTCACACAATCTCATTTGCTCACTGAGGTGTGACTCAAGAAATACTATCATCATTTAAGCTTTACTTGTTTGTTTAGGTTTGCTCATTGCTTGTGTCGCTGCCGCTGTCTGCTTGCTTGCTCACAAAATCTCATTAGCTCACTTAGCCTTCAAGCTTACATGGGGCAGCAGTTATAAACCCAAATTTGAGAAATATTCAGATTGCTCTTAAAAAGCCTTTGAAAAAATGATTTGAATAATAGTGCACTAGGTCACACCATCAAGCTGTTTGTTTCCGAGAAAAAGGATTGGCTTTTTTGTAATTGAGTACATACATACATGATTTTTAGCGTAATTGTATGGCTTGTTACACTAGACTAGCCTCTAGGCTCTGTGTTGCGTTCTTCTCAAACTCAATGGAGGGATTATTGGTCCACCAGACCTTTTTCCAACCATCCAATTTGCACTCTTTATTTCCTACATCAAATCACAGTTGGATTGCTTTGAGATTGTTGTTGATGAATAGCTTTTTTGGCTGCAGACGTTTTCTCCTAAAGCCGTTCACCCGACCGGTTGCGAGGTAGAGTCCGGTAGACAGCTTTCGGAGGAACCGCCCCGCCAGCGATTGTGAGACGCGTCTGGCGGGTGGTACCCATAAAAGTTGTATATAAACGTCGGACGGACCTAATTTCCGCTAACGATTTTGAGACGCGTCTGGTGGGTGTTTTTCAGCAAATATCGAGACCGTGGTGCCCGGGTGGGTACGGGCCTAAAATTCCGCCGGCGATTTTGAGCCGCGTTTGGCGGTCCCAACAAAAATCGAGACCGTTGTTCGGGCCTAAGAACTGATACTTGTTTCTTTTCAACGTGTACAATATACAAATGCTTTCTTCTGGAGCGCTTGCGAATGAGGGGGGCAGGCTTATAGAAATTCGCCATTAGTGCACAAGCTTTACAAGTTTTGGGTTGAGTAAACCAAAGCAGCAGAAAGACTTTTCTTGTCCCACTGAGCTACATAGAATGTGCTTAAATTGGCATCCATTTGAATGCAATTCGCTCTTCCCCCAGCAGCGGCTCCCACTTCCATTGATCGAAGTTGATTCTCGGAGCTCCCCCATAGATTTGATAATGCGACTAATTGTGGTGAGGTTTTCTCCTTCCTCAGTTCCCCCAGAACCCCCAGAAGGATAATGACTGGCATCTCCTGCATTTGTTCAAAGCTTCTTGCAGTGGCAACACTGGCAACACTGATAACTGCGATTCCGTACGATCTTCAACCACGATCCTTATTCAAAAAGGTATTGAAATCAGTAAAAAAGAAGTCAAAGGGCTCTCAATCGGCATGGGAGGCAGAAAGCTCTGCACAACCAGATCACAGCACAGACGACACATCGGCTGAATGTGTGAGTAGTAAGAATTCAACCAGATCTTATACCAGGACAAGGTGAGATTATCCAAGACACTGATTTGATTTAAAAAAATGTGTTTTGGGTTACGACAAAAAGTGCGGGATATGTCTGCAGGAGTTTGCAGAAGGTAGAGCTACAGAACGATTTCCATCATGCGTGCACTGGTTTCACGCAGATTGCATGAACCAATGGAACCAAATCAAACCCACATGTCCCATCTGCAGGACTGTGGATCTAGCCATTGAATCAAACATAGCACAGCAGGCAAACTTGGAAGCTGAGAGACGACAGCAGGCAAATTTAGAAGCTCAGAGACGGCAGGCCGCTCAACATGAAGGGCAGTTACACTCATTGGAAGGACTGGTTCAGAGGCATGAAGGTTGGATACACCGAGACGGCTACCCTCATTATGAGCCAAGCCCTTGGGAACCACTGGAGAACCCTCAAGACCGGTTAGACCGTTTAGAACACCTGGTTACGCGCCATGAAAACTGGTTAAACAATATTGGATGCGGATCACGCCATTTAGTGCGGTCCACGCAATTCCACCATGATGAATGGACTTCTCGGTTAGACTATTTGGAACAATTGATTGATCACCATGAAAGCTGGTACCGCCATTCCAATTGATCTACAGTGGGAACACCCATACAACTGTGATTTTCTACTTAAACCAAATCCACCGGTTGTTTCCATTCATCATCATCATAAGCTTTAATCGCTTGTTGCTCACTATTCACACCCCTAAAATGTTGTCAACTTTGCTCATGGCTCGTGTAGCTGCCGCTGTCTGCTTGCTTGCTCACACGATCTCATTTGCTCTATGGTGTGACTCAAGAAATGCCATTCCTTAAGTGTTTTTTAGGTTTGCTCATCGCTTTTGTCACCGCGGCTCTCTACTTGCTTGCTCACAAAATCTCATTGCAGCAATTATCAACCCAAATTTGAAAGATATTCAGATTGCTCTCAAAGAAAAGCTTTTGAAAATGTCAATAAATTTTTTTTTCCTTGAATGAACTCAAATACATTTTCCGTTTTTTTCAACCGCAGCCCAACATAAACATTCCTTCTTGAAAACCATTATCAATATGGGCGTTGATAGAAAAACCCCGGTAAAACCCCGCCTACACCCGGTTTTATCGGGGGGGAGGACGTCGTTGCCCCCGGCGAGCTGGTACAAGCTTGTAAGTTGTACCAGCTCGCCGAGGAGTAATTCCTCGGCGAGCGGGTACCGGCTTGCACCTAGCTCCTCCATGGGCTGGTACAAGCTTGCACCTGCTCGGCGAGGAGTTATTTCTCGGCGAGAAGGTACAAGGCTGTACCGGCTTGCTGAGGAAGAACTCGGTGAGCTGGTAGTGGAACAAGCTTGTACTGGCCCACCGAGGAGCTATCCCTCGGCGAACAGGTACCTGATGCTCTTATATGAGTCCCAGTAATACTATCTCAGGTTTGGTTTCCAGTAACCTTCTCTTTTGGGGTTATTGGGGCCATCAGGATTGATGGGGAGGAGGAAGACTCCAGGTAAAAATGTAACAGCAGAGATCCTTCTGTGGCAGACTGGACACCCAATGATGAAAGGTGGCTGTCCAAATAGGCTACTTAATCTTGAATCCAATTTTAAGAAGTTTGATCCCCTTTTTTTCCTTCAAGATTTGTTGTTTTTCCCTTCCTCATCCCTACCTTCCTTCTGTTTTCATATCATTCAAGTTGCAGCTATGAACAGAATTATAAGAGGGTAAGTAGCACATGCATTCGTTTATCTTTTTATGTTATCTTCTTCTTCTTTTCGTCCCTTTTTCTGCTTCTTCCATTATTGACTCATTTCTCTCTTTACTCGTTCAACAAGAAATGTTATCCTCTTACTTCTGAAACTCAGTCAAGATCGCATGTTCCGTATGTTCCTTCACACTCAAAATCAACCATATTTCCCCTTTCACAGACCGCGCTCTTGAGTCTTCCATAAATCACATCACCTCATGTCCAACGTGAACCCCAAGAATGCATGTGAAATCTACAACCTTACTTGAAAAAAGAAAACTAAAATAGTATTACTGTGTATTAATTTATTATTCGTGAAGGTTTATTGAATTGAGCACAGTGCAGTGTCCTTAAAAGAAAGGAAATCTGTGTGGGAAGGGTATCAAATCGTTCATAATAGCTCATAATTGTACGTCATCATCACACCGCTCGTGTCTGGAAACTATCTCGTGTATCTTGATGTTTTGACTGAACGTCTCACGCGGGCAAGGAGGATCGGGTACGGTTTGATGATCTTGGACACGACGGGAGAAGTATCGGGAGATGAGGCGGGCTCGGATTTATTCGGATGGCGTTTTCCGAGATTAATGAGGAGGCCCCAGAAGCGATGGAAAGTGAGTTCCTCGACGAGCCTCGCGAACTGCGAGCGCATCTGCTCCAGTTTCTTCATCCTCCTCGAGACGTATGTCGCCGGTTTCGCGAGGTTGGCCGCCCGTGTTTCCTGGATCAAGGCGCGCGAGTACTCCATCGACTGTTCATAGTGATGCGGTCACAAGAGTATTATCAGCTTTTGTTCCTCTTGAGAAGCAAGCAAATGGGCTGGGATGCAGACTCACGTCATAGATCAACTGGATGGCTGTGTCCACGCCTCTCTCCTATTGCGGCCGAATATTTTCCAGGTTTTTTTTTGTTTTTTTTTCGTGGTTGATCGGTCAATACGAGTTAAACGGGGTATAAACGATCAGACTGCACTGATGGGCTTTCCGTCCCGCACTTACGCTGTCGACCCGTTTCCCAAGCTCCTTGGCGGCAATAATCATATCCTCGTTGGTTGTGGCCTCGACAAGTGCGTGCAGAATGTCCTCTTTCTCGAGGCTCTTGACGTGCACGCCAACGCCCTGGTGTTCGACGCTCTGAGCCCCTACAAGAATCATATACACACAACAGAAGAGTCAGAAGCATGCTTCAGTTTTACCTTTCCTTTATTGCCATCTTTTGGTATGGACTCATGTCGAGGAATGAGGTTATACATAATGTCTGGTCCCCTGCCTCGCATAGAAAAGTAGAAGTCAATTCGGGTTTTTGCAGAATGCTTCGGCTCATCTAACAGAGAAACTCGTATCCAAACTTACCGAAGAAAGGCTTAATTAAGGTGGGGATCCCAGCTATATGAATGCAGATTGAGTATGAGTTGCGGTCTCCCATCCACGCTGATGGCAAGTGAAGCATCAAGAAAACAAAATACTTGCCTCGGATGCTTGCGGCAGTTGTTCCTGCGCCTCCATGATGGAGCGCGGCGTCTATTCGGGGAAAGAGCCACTCATGAGGCACGGAGTCCACGTAGAACATGGACTCAGGGCGGGCTCCAATCATGGCCTTCATAGACTCTTTCGACGCGTCGCCGTCCTTCTTAGCCTGCGCCTGCGCCTTTTCTACAGCCTCCTTACTTGCTGCTGTTGTTGGTCTTGTTGCATCCGGTACTGTGTTTGCCTTTTCGCCTTTCTTGGAGCCCTCGGACGCCCCAGCCGTCCATCCGCCGGATATAATTGTAAATACCTTCGACTCTTCTACCGCTCCAATCACAGCATCCGTCATTTTTGGAGGGTCCGGAACAATGATCTAGCACCACCACCACCACAAAAAACAAGATTAGCCGAATTCCCCCCTTGTCGTTACCTGCTTGCGGTTTAGAGATCGAACAATTCGGGGAAATGAGGCTACTCACGGATCCAAAGCCTATGTAAGCAATTTTCATGCCGCGCGCTTTGGCTTTGTCGATTGCTTCTTTCAAGCCTTCAGGTACATTGGCTTCTTTCTTTTTCTTAATGAACCAGTACCCCGTCACGTGCACATGATCTCCCCAGTCGCTGGGTTTGGGCAGCACCGAAGGGCTGAAGTTGTATAGGAATGGGACTTCGGAGAGCCTTAGCTCAGCCAATGTTGTGCTCTGGAGCCCAAGCTGTTTCTCTCTCCAGAGGTTGACTTTGTCCCGGATGAGTAACCACGTAAGGCGGTCGAACAGCTTGTAGCTGCAGATGAGAGAAAGAAAAAAAAATGAGCGTGGCAAATTGAATGCTTTTTTTTTCTCTACATTGGGGAGATAAATGTGAGGGAAAACAGCTCACCTCAGCTTGTTGACCCATCCTCCCCAATTCTGACGCATGGCAGTCATGGCGTGCGGGTAGGAGGCCGTCTTGGTCCACGGCATCGTAAACGCGCGGATGTATGGTATGTTCCGGCCTTGCGCAACGTGCACTCCTACCATGGTACTGGGGCTTTCTATCAACAAATCGGTGTCCTTGCTGGCCGCCCATGAGGATTCAAGCAGCTGGTCAAACCATGGCCCAAACTGTTGTTTGGATCATAAAGGCGGTTCAAACAAAACTCTCCGGGAATCAGCACCAAACCATTTGCAAATTGTGCGCGCGCAAAACTTGAAATCAATAAAAAAAAACCCACAGTCTTCTTTCCATTCCACCAAAAGGAAGGTGACATGCCTTGTGTTGATGATATAGTGCTTATCAGTTTCAGAGCACTACCTCATCACTTTGATAAGAAGGAAGGCTCACGATGCTCCGTGCAATGTTTGATGAGCTCTTCGGGGTCCCCAGCAACGGAGCGGAATCCGATTCCGCTCTCCAAGATCCAGTCTTTGAATTTGTCGTGGGTGGCGATGGAGCACGTATGGCCGAGTTCATTCAGCTGTTGACAGAGTGCGATGTATGGCTGGACATCCCCGCGGGTCCCGATCGTCAGACACGTGATTCTCATAGGGCCGGGCGCATTTTGGTGGAGGTCTATTGCCGATCGTGCGGAGTCGACTGTGGTCTTGGAGCGCCGTAATTCGGGCTCCGGAGGAGCCTTCAGAACGGGCTGGGAGTGGGCTACATCGCTGAACGAGCGGGATAACGAGCTGGATTCGCCGGCTGCTCTCAGGGATGTCAGCTGGCCGGAGGCTGAGGCGGAAAGGAGGCCGAAGAGAAGCAAGACTTTCATAAACATGTTAATGAGAGTCGTCCCGCCGGCTCAGTGATCACAGGGGAGAATGATGGGTGAGGCTTAGGAATCTACCAGCGGGACTGATAACGCAAAGGAAAGAGTGCATGTTGGCATACAGTACACACTGGGTGAGTCTGTTGTTTTGAAAATGGTGACGATAAAGTTTTTCGTGTTCTTGAAACAAATGTACATCAAGAATGGATAATTCCATCCCCGAATCAGCGGTGAATCAGATTGTGCTCAGATGGCATACACTAGGCGAGACATGCCTGTGAGCACCCTTGCAATTATACAGGAAATACTGCTCGTCCTCCACAAGCGTATTTTGCGCGTTTCATAATACTCCTCCTTCAAAGGTTGAAGACACTGTACTGAGACAGCCCGACGGCGAGTCCTTGAGCCGGCCCGAGAATCACGGCGAGCCTGGACCCGGCGTAACATATTGACATAATCTCAAAACGGGGGTGATCTGGTTGTGTTTGGGAAAGAGATTGCGAGTTTGCTGGAACTCCTCGGATGCCTGCATTTAGGACCCTGAGCCGAGGTTTAATACCATAAGCCCATAGTGGACACGGGGGTCTCATACGGATGACTTAGCGAGAATCTCTCGAGAATCCAAATCATTTTGGGGAGTACATATTTACTTGCATCGAAGGAATTTCAAGTGAGGCCAACTCAAATTCCCACTCTTTCTCTCAATCCACCAGAGTATATAACATGAGGCGGGAAACCCTCTACACACCATCAATATCACCACACAGAGGGAAATTTCCAGTCCACTCTGGCAAAATGACATTGAATACCCACGAGAGCCTAGAATAGCAATGGGCTATGGCACAGCACCTCTATGCATGTAATACGGTATCCAAAGTTGACTACGCAAGAGCCTCCTGCTAAAGACCATCAAGCTGCCAAACATACCAAACCCTCAACATTTTCGCTCACTTGGCCAGCAGGGCTTCTCCCTCAAGTGGAGAGCCAAACAGAATTTATACCAGCCATCATCTTCTCCGGTTATCAGTCTGTGCTGCTTGGCCTTCATAATAAGAGTTTCCTTCTCGCTGTTCTGGGTGACCATGGTTGTTGCAGTGACGCCCATGTACGTGCTTGTTCAGTAGTGTGGATTCGAATCCGGATACATCAATTACTATAGGAGTAGTTGAGCCTTTTTGCATAAGTTGGTATTCAAAAAAAAAAAAAAATGTTTTGACAAAAACGAAAGAGGAGCGCTGGGAGAGAAGAAAGGTATGTAAGGTTTTGAGCAATCTAAATTTTGAGGATCCTAAAGACACATGGCAGACATGGAAAGAACTGGTGAGATTGAAAGTGGAATGGTTCTGAGGAGAGGGATATTTCATTTTTCATTTTTCTTTTTTTCGACTTACGACTGAGAGGAGAAAGCTAAGAGGAGACACGACAGATGACCTCCACGGCCTGCTGGTTATCGAGGTGTTTGAGGGCGTCGCGGGCTTCGGAGAGATGGTGTGCGTCGAGGGAGCGGACGAGGCAGATTTCACCGAGGCGGAGGTTATTAGCGACGAAGGCAGCGAGGAGGGCACGGTCCTTATATACGCGAAGGGAGGGTTTGCTGACGAGGCTAGCGGCGCGGAGGACGGGCTGTTCGTCGCGGAACTTGTGCTCGAACCAGAGCCGGCGCTGGCTGAGCGGTGCCGCCAGGAACCCCGCCGGGTCCGGCATCTGTGTCGTCCCTCGCGTCAGGTTAGAGATAAAGCCTTGCTCTAGAAGTATCGATAGCAGACTCTGGTTCAGACGGCTCGACGCCACCGGCACCCGTCGCACCCGGCTCCGCGCCGTGTTCTGGAGGTGAGCACACAGGTCATACGGAAGACTTGGTTTGCCGATCATCATTCTACTGCTCATCGTCGCCGTGTCGTGGAAATTGAAGTCTTCTGGTTTTGTATGGCGGTGGTTTTTTTCCTGCTGTCTCGGAATGTGGCTCTCCGCTGATTTGCGAGTGGTGGGTCATGTGTGACAGGTCTCAGGGACATGATACCGGTGACAGGCTAGATCGGTGACAGGCGTGGACACGTCCCCAAGTTCCGCCGCCACTTTCTTCAAAAGTTCAAACCAGCAACAACGGAAAACCCACTGGAAGCACCTCCCGCAAAAAAAAGAAAAAGAAGATGCTATTCGTGCTCAGCGGGCTGCTCGTGAACGTGTGGACGACATCCGACCGGCGGCTCAGGAACAGTCTTCTGGCGGCGTTGGCGCCGCTGGTCCTGATGGTGCTGTACAAACTGCTTGCCAAGGCCGTCCACCGGTATGCGCTCAGGTCGCTGCCCTTCAGGTGAGCTGCTACGTATCCTCATCTTGTGCCAATCGTGTTCCTGATATGCTTGTTGGTGCGGCTCCGTCGTTTCCAATCTCCACGGATCGAACTTTTGATGGTACGAAGGAATCTGCGAGGGAAAACGATCATCTTGATAGCCGTTCGTCACACCACTCCCCCAGAAATATCCGGCCTGTTTTTTTGTTGACGAATCCTGAATGTAACAGCCGTCGCTAGACTCGCTGGCGCTGGAGGTGATAGAAGAGCTCACGAAGCGAGGGGTGCAGCTACTGATTGCGCTTCCGACTCCGGTGACGGACCCGACGAACATGCAGCTGATCCTCCTTCTGCGGCAGGGGGGGAACGAGGAAGTGTTCCTGGAGCAGTGTACGCTGCAGTCGGCGGAAGACACGGTGCGATTTGCGCGGCAATGGGTGGCGGCGGCGCGTCTTCCGAGCCACACGAGCCGACTGGACGCGGTGGTAGTGATGCCGCACGGGGGTGAAGACCACAGTTTCTTGTTGCTGAACGTACTAATGCCCTATCTAGCGGGAGAGACGGACACGGGGCCGCCGGTGCGGGTGGTCCCGGTGAACCCGTCACCCACAGAGGCCGCGCTCTGGCGCGACTTCCAGCTTTCCCTCGGCCCCCACCCGCCCCTCCTGCTCGTCCCCTCCCCCCGCTCCTCCCTCGACGCTCTTTGGGCTATCCTCGCTCCTCGTCCCCTCATCTCCCCCGGCCTCTTCCATCTCCGTGGGAAACCAAGAGCCTTCCAGTGCCCTTCCAACCCCCAACAATTTGAGCAACAACTAGCATCCGTACAAGCTTTCATCCGCGCCTCCATCCAGAACAAACCCGCTTGAGAATTCCCCACCTGTTTTCCCGTCGTATACGACTCTACTGCACTCCTCTTGAGTCAGAACCCTCGCACGGAAAAATTCCAGACCATCCATCTGTCGCAGAACTCGCTGTACGATAATATTCTGCTCACACGCAAGTGGGGAGGAACAAAAGAACAAAACACAGCATATATTCTCGGCCGTGCGGGAGGGGCCTTGTTTTGCGAAGGAGTGGGCCTGCCGGAAGGCGCTGGTGCGTGGCAGCAGTGTGTCAGCGTCGCGACATGTTGGACGGCCATATGCGTATGAAGTTTTCCGGAGTCTCGGCGACCAGCAGACACGGGCAAGAAACATTGACTGGGAAGGGCCCTCATTTCCAAGGGCTATACCAAGATTCACAGATGAAGAGTGGATTAGCCAACAAGTGCAGAATATATGTACGTAACAAAAAAACAAAACAAAAAAACTGAAGCTATGTGGAAGGACGGGGGCTACATGGGAGAAGCGAGGCATGGAGATGAGAGAAGGATTACTGAGGAGCAGGAGCTGTTGCGCCTTGTAGAAAACTGACTAGATCGTTGGACATAGGCTCTGATAAGCGGGCGTCGATGGCGATCCTTGTGTACCTGTTGGAGGGTGAGGAGGCGGGGAGGGTCTGGGTTCTGTGGCCGGAGGACCTGAAGAGACACACAACAACACCGCGGACCTCGTTGATATCGAGGAATACTTGAAAGTCCCGGAACGCGAGCTGTCCGCCCAACATGTCAAACCTTTCGTCCGCCAGAATTGCGTCCGTTTCTGAATAGGTGGCCGGGTTCATCAGCGGGATTCAGCACACAAGCTTACATTCTTCCCCACCACCACCCTCCCTGTCGCTATTTCTATCGCTATGTGCTGCTACTGCTGGTGGGGCAGGGGGCATGGAGGAAGTCGTGTAATGTGAACATCATACAGGAGCCGTCGTCCGCGTTGTCCGTCTGACAAGCGGGGGAGGAAAGCGTCTTGGGTAATAGGGCTTGACCGCAGTACTGCACGACTCCTGGGGCCACTAGATGGTCGAGTTGTCGGGCCAAAGAACTTGTCGGGCCTGTGTGCTCTCGGTGGATTTGTTGTCGGGATGGTAGTTAGTAAGGCGGGCCATCCTGGCGAGTTGGGGAAGCAGATGCAGGGGCCGGGATGTTGTTGTTGTTGTGGTGATTGGAAGTGGCAGGAGAGTGGTGGAAGAAATAGTGGCAAAGGATTTGTTCCCAGCCGTGTATCTCGGATGGGAGCATGCTCTTGAAGGGGGATGAAGCGCACCTTGCAGAACGCCGGTCGCTGGCGGGGCGTCAGGACACAAGTCCCGCGCGAGAGCGAGTGGTAGTACTGACTGAGCGTGGTGTGCGTCGGCATCGGCTCGCTCGCTGGGGTCCGGGTCATGCTACCGCTTCGCCGACACAAAGTGGAAGAACACTTTCTCCTGTTTGTTGCTTGACGACGTGGCGGCGGCGGCCGCTGGATCATCACCCTCCTCCTCCTCCTCCTCGTCTTCTTCTTCTTCTTCTTCTTCTTCATCGCCGCCGCCGCCTTCTCTTGAATGCCATGAATGGCGCTAACGCTTTCTTCCGACATCGTTCCCATCGCTTCACACCTTGGTTGGGCCGGATGCGCTTCCTCCTGGATCGGGTTCTGGATATCCTGTGGGAGTAAAAAAAAAAAAAAAAAAAAGGTGTGTGGAGAGAGAGAGAGAGAGAGAGAGAGAAGGAATAATCAAGTCGATATCGTGGGCACCTTCGTCGGGTCCCGCCGTCTTGGGCAGCAGACGGAACCGTGCTGCTGGTGGTGTCGTCGGGCCCACTGCCGGTTGGACCGCCACTGGGATCCCTGTCCTCCGACGAGGTCGAGGCGCGTTTTTTTTAGGGGATGGATGGATGCACAGGGGTAGGAGGCGGCAAGAGGCTCAGACGTAGCTGCGAATTCCTTCCTTTATGTAGTTGCTTAAAAATTCAATCCACAAGAAGAGGGAAGTAGAATTTTATTATGGAGATACAAACCAGCAGGGGATGGATCCGGTTGATTCTTCTATGTCAATTGGGTAGGCTCGTGGTGGGGGACTAGGGCGCCACCCATCCCGGACCAAGCGCAACATGAGCCCCACCGGCGCACCTTCCTTCCGGCTGGGCCTTTTTCTTGTTTTGCTTCATTTGGTCGGCCTCCCTCTCCTCCGGCCGGCCAACCATCATCTCGCCAGCCGTCATCATGAGCATGTTCGCCCACCCAGCATCCACCTCTAACACTATGTATCTCGTGGCCCAACATTGACAGCTACACCAGACACGACCGCGCTTCCCGCTTTCCCATCATCTTGTTATGAAGTCAAGATGAGGAGTGGTTGTCCTATGTATCAGTTTTTTAATATTATTTCAACTCACTGTATACTAGCACTGCCATCCTCTCTGACTCTCCTGCTTCCATGCACTACATATGTACATAAATAGATACTGGAGATGATCTCATTCCATCCTCCATTTAACCAGATCAGAATTTGAAGTTTCCAGCTGTCCAGTGTTTTTTTTTTTTTTTTTTTTTTCAACTTGTTGCACCGACAGCCAGCTGCTGCTGTTCGCCTACCCCCCGTGGCTCCCGACAGTTTCGGGGGACATGAAGTTGAGCCACCACCAGACTATTAAATAAATATGTGATTCTGAAAAGAAGTTGAGTTGAACCAAATGGCTCAACCCACATTGTACTCGGACGCAGACATCGCCAAGTTGCTCGTACGGGACTCAGAAGCGTACCAGTCCAGCCATAGCCGACTCAGAAGCACCATCCTGTTAGCATCCCTTACTCATATCTGTCTATCTCCATCCTCTTATGTGCATCGCTGATCTCATCTCATCCGCCCACCTACCCAAGGGACGGGAAGGCACTCAAGACGAACAAGCGATTCCTCAAGTCAGTCATTCGGAATGCGAACGACCATAACAGACTGCTGGACCGCAAGCCCGACAGGTTATCCACTCCTGCATCACGGCTGCCGGAAGAAGATCGGATGGACCGAGACAGACATAGCCATCGTAGCACAACACACCATCACACTCGCATCAGATCATCAAGAGGTACAGAACGGGGAAATCGTGCACATCGTCGCACCTGGTCATCATTATCATCATCATCATCATCATCAGAAGTGAAGCATTCAAGACGGAGCCGTGAGGAGGAATACTACAGCAGTGCGTCCAGACGGGTCGAGCATACCCGCAGCCATGCTCATAGCTCGACTCGCGAAATACGAAAACGATCTGCGGCGATTGATGGGATGGAAGATGGCGATCCGAGGGAAGCTGAACGCCATTCAGACAAGCACAAAGAACGGAGGAGAGAAAGGGATAGAGATAGACATCAAGATTGGGATGGAAACCACGCCGGAAGTTCTAGGAGCTCAAAGTAAGCCTCTCGATCACTTCCTCTTTGGAACGCACCTCCATCACCACTCAAACATCGGGTATTGTACTTTGTGTATCGCAGGCCATCGATCCGAAAGACGAGTGCAACACATGAAGAACAGGACCACCATGCAAGCACAGCTAATAATAATGATGATGAACGGTTACTACCTCGCGCATCGAAGATGGACAAGTACTTTTGCGCGGGGTACGATCCGCGGCTAGACGTGGATCTGGACGCGGTGACGGACGCCAAGACGGGGCTGATCGAGGGGGGGAACTACGACGACTGGGAAAGCATCCTGGCCCAGATGAAAGCCAAGCGCGAACACAAGGCACGCGAGAAGGAGACCAGGTTACAGGAGAAATTGGCCGCTGCTGAACGCAAATTGCGCAAGCAGGAGAAGAAAGAACGTAAGTATGAGAAGAAGAAGAGGAGGAGGAGGAATAAGGATGGTGCCCGGTCAGCTTCCGATACCGACCACGACGATGACGACGACCGGGAGGGACAGGAGCTGGATGAAGCTCGCCGCCAGAGGAAGCGGCGCGAGAAGCGGAAGAAGCGGGAGGCCACGGACCGCACGTCTTCCGCTCCGAGGTCCAAACGTCGCTCCGAGGGTGGCGGGGAATGCGCGGACGAAGGGGACCGGAAGCGGGCCAAGAAACACAGCCGGAAACCGGGCCCCTCTTCAAACTCTGACTCCGAATCCTCTGACTGCTCATCTGACCAACCTCATCGCACCTCTGCTGCTCCCCATACCCGCGACTCCAAACCATCCTTGATTCACTTCAACCGGTACTCCAAACCGGGGAAACCAAGAGAATGGGATCTGGGGAAAGCTAGTCCTACGTAGCATGTATCCCTCCTCTTACAGCTGTTGTATATCTATATATATTTACGCCTTCTTGTATCGTCCTTTTTGTCCGTCGCGTATGTCTCTGTCCTGGAGTAACTGTTCATCTTGGCACCCCAGATCTGTGTCAAGCTGTTGCCTTTCTGGTATGTAAATATGTATAGTCTTGCTGATCAATGACAAGTGGTAGATACATTTGAGCAGAGTAATAAGAGAGGGGGTTGGAGTGGGGAGTTGCTTAGGTAAGCACTAACCACGACTTGACCCCCAGTCAAATAAAATGAAAGCATTTTGGGAAAAGGAGGGACGATGTTTTAAACTTTCCATGAGCCACCGCCGTGTCACGAACCAGCTCAGGATTCTTAGGACGAGCAGAATCAGCGACAGGAGGTTGGGGCACGAAGACAGCAGACACCTCATTATCCAACGGAGACACATGTCGACGACGACGAATATGAAGACGTTTCCGGCGCCGCCGACAGGGTACACAGCGCACCAAGAAGCGTCGACGCAGATCCTGATCAAGTGTGTGGACTCGGAGCAGCAGCAGCCGGCGGAGGCGTTCATCAACCCGGTCCAGGAATACAACCGCGACCTCTCCGTCGCCGCCATCCGCGCCTGGAGCTCACTCCGCAACGAGGAACTCGAATCTAAATCCCTCAACAGAAGGAAACAACAACAACAACAGAAAAGAGGCGGTGGTGGTGTGAATAAACGTGGACCCGCTCAGACCCCGGCCGGCTCTCAGCAGCCACCTGAGCATCACATACATCCTACTAAGAAACGAAAGCATTCGTCTCTCTCTACCTCCCCTCATCCCGCCGCAGAACAACAACAACTAGAAGATACACAAGACGCGATCACGGCCGTCTCAGCCTGCCAGGAAAATGTAGGAGAGGAAGACGTATCCGGCGGCCTCCGCCCGACTTCCCTAAAAGAAGACGAAGAAGGAGAAGGATCGGTCGCCGGCCCACCAGCACCTGCACCTGCACCAGAACCAGCACTAGCAGCATCAGCACCAGCACGGAACCAGAAGACGGCGCAGCCTGGTGATGATGATGACGAGAGCAGGAGTAAAGCCAAGCGCTACGAGCAAACCAACGGCTCCCATTTCCAGCCCCAGAAATTCTCGCTCCTCGAAGCCCTCTCGGCCACGGGACTGCGGGCGATCCGGTATGCGAAAGAGATCCCATCGCTCAAGTAGGTCTCCTCCTTACCCTTGCACAAACAACATCTATTCTACTATTATAATACACGGAAAAAGAGGCGGGTTTTTATGTTAATAATCCTCTCTTTTGTTTCCCCTGGTTGGGGCTTGTGTATCTGAGGATAGATCGATTGTGGCCAACGACCTGTCGCCGTCAGCCGCCAAGTTGATCCAGGCGAACATAGCGCACAACGGGCTAGACGCGGGGGACGGAGGAGGGAAGGTGCGGGTGACGCAGGGGGATGCATGGTGGGTGTCCGCTCCGGCCGTGGCCATGTATTTGCTGTCCTCCAGTACCGTCCTGTCTGGTACAATCCTAAACTCACTTTCGAAAAAAAAAAAAAAAACACTGTTACTTTTTTTTGGCGGCGGCTCTGCAAACTGTGATATATCATATATCATTTGTCTTGTATTGTGGTGGTGGTGGTAGCGATCTCATGTACGCCCACCGCGCCCCTTCCCGCCAGTTCGACGTCGTCGACCTGGACCCCTATGGCACCGCCGCGCCCTTCATCGACGCCGCCATCCAATCCGTCCGGCACGGCGGTGCGCATCTCTTCCTCTCTCTCTCTCTTTTAATCTACTTCCATGGATGCTTGCGGTCATCACTTACTTACTGGCTTATGTTGTTCCTGGGAGCAGGGCTGTTGTGTGTCACCTGTACGGACTTGGCGGTGTTGGCTGGGAGCGCATATCCGGAGAAATGGTCAGAACTTGCCGTCCCCCATGCCGCAAAAAAAAAAAAAAAGCGCCTTGATGTGATGTATTGATAAAAAAAAAAAATGAACGCCCGTGGATCCAATGATGTGTATAGTTTTTCCAACTACGGAGGGACGTCGATGCGGGCGGAATATTCGCACGAGTATGCGCTGCGACAGGTGGTGCATACGTTAGCGAGTTCCGGGGCGCGGTACGGACGCCAGGTCCAGCCTTTGTTGTCGCTCTCCATCGACTTCTACGTGCGGATCTTCGTGCGGGTTTATGACTCGGCGGCGGAGGTGAAGAAGAGTATCACGTGAGTGGTTGTGAATGGATACAGCTGCAGAGGAAGAAGAAGAAGGACGCTACGCATGATTTGATGAATGACGGGGTGGGGATTTGTTTTAGGAATACGGCGGTGGTGTACGTGTGTTCGGGATGCGGACAGTTCCACTTCCAGGCGCTGGGACGGGCGGCCAGCAAGCCGACGAAGAAGGGCACCGGCGGCGCGACCGCCGTGTCGTACCAGAATGCCCCCGGCCCGCCGATGCCCGGTCCCACGTGCGCTGAGTGCGGCGGCTCGTTCCGCATCGCTGGGCCCCTCTGGAGCGGGCCCCTCCACCATCTCAGCTTCTGTCAGCGCCTCCTCGACGCTATCCAGCCCCCGTCTGCTCCCATCGACGACCCACACCACCAGCCGCTCAAGACTGTGGAGCGCATCCGCGGGATGGTGGCGCTTGCCAAAGCGGTGCGTGTATATCGGTATCCCACGATTTTTTTTTTTTGAAGATGGAAAAAAAAAAAACCTGATTCTGATTCTGATGTTTTTTTTTTTTTTTTTTTTTGGGCGGGGTGAGTAGGAGCTGGAGGATGCGCCGTTCTATTTCACGCCGGCGAAGCTATCGGGGCTGTTCCGATGTTCGTCACCCTCGCTGATGACGGTGGGCTCGGGGCTGCTGAACGCGGGGTTCGAGCTCTCCCGGTCGCACTGCCAGCCGGGGTCGATCAAGACGAATGCTCCCCGCGCGTTCTTACATGACTTGATGAAGACCTGGATCCATGAGCAGTGGTCCGCATCGTCTCACTCGGCTATCAGAAAGGAACCGGCTGCTGCTGGTGGTGGTGGTCTTGGTGGTAGTGGTGAGAAGGCGGATTGCAAGGTGGAGGCTAATGAGACTTGTGATGAGCAAGATGCAGCTGGGGTACAAGATGGTGCTACTAAGTATTTGCTTGATGATGGCATGGCAGTGGATGTTGCAGGGGTTCAACAAGATGATGAAGCCGCCATCACCTCAAAGGATACCGGGGATAGCAAGGCATCATCATCTGCAGAAGGGAGTAAGGCATCTCCTGCCACTATCTTGGAAGGCTGCCGAGTGCACCTGGAGCGGAACTCGAACAACGCTCCGTTAACCCGTCTGCTCTCTGTTCCTACCCGGTGGGTTAGATGCCTATCTTTTTTTTTTTTTTTTTTCTCTCCTCATCACTGGATGCATTACTGAACTGTTTCCTTCCTTCCTTCCTGGTGTGTGTGTATGTGTTTTCTTTTTTCAGTTTCGAAGTGGATCTCAGTTACAATAAGTTGGTGGAGAGTCGTCTGAACAGCAGTGTTAAGCTGGTGCGTTACCAGACTAATCCGACACCCCACTGGGGCCCGAAAGCGAGGGCTGGCAGGAAGTAAATAGATCGTAGCCCCCTTTGTGTGTTCCGCGTACCCCCCTCCCTCGATGGGATGTTTGATACATATTTAATCGATTCCAAAGAAAAGAAAAGAAATAAATGTTGTCTCTTTAATCAAGATCATTATTAATTAATTAATTAATTAATTATCTTAGAGATTGTCATGAGCAGTACTACTGGTGAGTGGCAGGTAGTTCTCAGACAGTCAACGGGCAAGTGTGTGTTATACCACCAAGACTCCAATCGACTATCTGTCATACAACCTTCCCTTTCGAATATAATAAATACTCATCATACTAGTTTGAGTCACTGTCCACTGTGTTTACAACCAATAACACAAGAACAGAATAATACCAACACAAACAATCAACAGCAACATCATACTTACAGAAGAAACAATAGGATATCACACACTATCACTCAGGAGTCATACTTCAACCTACTCTCCCTCAGCAACACCCCAAGGAACAGCCCACCCATCCCATCCACTCCAGAAGAAGAAGAAGAAGAAGAAGAAGAAGAAGAAGAAGAAGATCATCACCACCACCACCACACCGAGCCACTCGGTCATGACAAGCGCGTCGACGGCTACTACCAACGCTTCTTCAAGGAAATCATCAAGCTCGGCCGAGGCCAGAAAGGATCCGTCTTCCGCTGCACTCATATCCTCGATGGTAACGGTACGCTCATCTTCTTTTTTTCATTTTGGTGTGTGTGTGTGTGTGTGTGTGTGTGTGTGTTTGTGTGTTTGGTTTTGGGATCATCTCCGTCTGACTCTCCTTTTTTTTTTTGCTTTTTGGTGTATATAAGCTCTGGGCGACTATGCTATCAAAAAAGTACCGGATCTTTTGTTTGTCTTCTTGCGCAATTGGAATCATCGTACGGCTTCCGTTGATCTAGATCGCTCGCTCTTCCTCTGAGATTTAGATCGCCGTTGGACAGTCCAGTCATGAGCTGTGAGTGACTGACTGACACAGTGTATGACACGCCAGTATCAACACCATATATTTACAAATTTCACTGATCTATGTTTCTTTTTTTTTTTTTTTTTTTTTTTTGGTTTGAAGTATGCAAGTACTGAACGAGGTCAAGTTTCTGGAAAGTCTGCGGCACCCGAACATCACCCAATACCACCATGCATGGATCGAGAAGGCCCAGCTGTCCCGATTCGGCCCCCGGGTCCCGGTACTCTACATCCTGATGAACTTCGCCAACGGGGGCACGTTGGACGAGTATATCTCGCTTCGGAAAGGCTCTTGCACATTTTATGATGATGATGATCATCATCATCATCATCATCATCATCAGAACAAGCACGCCAACCAAAGTCATAAGAATGAAACAACACGATTCTTGAGCTCGTCAGCGGCGGTCGACGATCAGGAAGACGTGCGGAGACGCCACGAGCAGAAGGAGCGCTTCCGCCAGATGAAAATGGCCGCCAGTCCCTCCTCCGCCTTCCGTCCCACCACCCTTTCCGATGATTCGGCGCTGCCGCTGCCGCCCTGGAAACCCTTGCCTTCCCGCCCGCCGCCGGGGAACACCACCGGCCGCGCGGTGCATCTGTTTGGCTTACAGGAGATCCTGCATATCTTCCAAGACACCTGTCGCGGCTTGGCCTTCCTCCATTCTCAGGTAGGTCCACCACCCCCTCTCCCTTTCTTCTCCCAATGGTGCCAGCGGACTCGTCCACCCCCCCCCCCCCTCGGCTCATCTTCTCCTGTCTGGTCGATCCAGGGCATCCTCCATCACGACTTGAAAACTGAAAACGTCCTCCTTCATTGGACATCCGAGGACGCAATGATGTGTGTTCTTCCACCCCTCTCTCCTCTCTCTTCCTTTTTTCTTTTTGCTGATCTGTTGACATTGTCAATGTCGACATCTTCTCTTTTCTCTTTTTAGTCCAACAGCGATGATATCGGACTTTGGCAGCTCAATTTCTCAGTCGGAGAATTGGAGCCGGGAACGAAGCAAGTCGATTGTTTTTTTTTTCATGTTGGGAGCAAGGCGTTCCCCATACTAATGATGGGTCTGTCTTTGTGTGTGTGTTTTTTTTAGCGGGGAGGACGGGGACCCTGGATTGGGTGCCCCCTGAGTCGCTCAAAAAGGACCCGAAAACCGGCAAGTTGAAGGAGGTGACCCAGAAGGGAGATCTCTGGCAACTCGGGCTTGTCTTGCATTGTCTCTGTTTCTTCAGGTTGGCGCTGTTCTGTTACCAACCTTGTGTGGATGTGTGTGTGTTGACGGCTTTGCATGGATAGATTGCCCTACGCGCACTCGGAAGATATCGATCTGTTGAAGGACGAGATTATCCGGTATCCGGGGTACATTTGATTCGTCTGATCTATCATGTTACGTGAGAGAATTTTGAAGGAGAGAAAGACAGCCAGTTGACCTGCGTATACCAACCAACCCCGTGGGGGGCGGGTCAGCACAGATTTTTGATGGATGAGGAGTCCACGGAAGAAGAGAGGGGTCGGGGGAAGAAGAATCAGGGATCGGGTACTGCTTGTTACCATTCAACACGTGCGGACCTCCCCCGCTCGCTGCTCACCTTGCTGTCCGAGCTGCTGTCTCTGGATGCTTGTATGCGGCCGAGCTGCGAGCGCGTCTTACGCAGTCTGGATAAGATAGGCGGCACGATTCCGGACGAGGCGTTGTACTCGACGCAACATCATACCGCCACTTTCAGCAGCACCACCACCACCACCAACGCGGCGGCGGCTGCTGCTGCTGCTGCTACTGCGACGGGTTCAGCTGCTGGGATGCTTGCCTCGACAACTTTTCCGGGGTTCGGCGCGGGGTCGTTCCCCGGTTCTGCGCTGGTGAAGCGGCGGCGAGGGTGGGCGGCGGCGGCGGCGATGGACGATGGGGGTCGGTTCTCGGCCGGGTCGTCGGATGGCGGGCCGGAGCTGCGGGTCGTGCCTGGGGCTGCGTCCGAGGCCCTGTTCGCCCCGCCCGGCCCCGGTTCTCCCGCGACGATCGACCAGTTGGACGAGCCTCCGGTCCTTCCTAGTAGACCCAGCATCCCCCACCCGATCCCGTATCGTCTCATCCTCTCCCGCACCCTCCGCAGCCGAAGCCTCCTCCCCCCGCACCTCTTCCTGCTCGCTCAGCAAGCGTCTGAGGCCCGCTATTCAACGCTCGTGTTTGCGCTCTTGGTGTGTGCCAAAGTTGAGCGCGTTCTATCTTTCTTTCACGCTTCTTTGTTGGCCGTCTGTGTGTGTGTGTGTGGATATATTGGAGAGAACTGACTCGTGGTCGTCTTGCGCGTTCGGACCGCACAGTCGGTACTGTGCATGTGTCTGGTGATGGCCCGATCCCATTCGCGGCTCGTCCACGCACTCATTGACAGCCCGTCTTGGACAACGACAACAACAACCACCACCACCACCACTCCCCGCACTCTCGATGTCATTCATCTGTTCGGCCCCGAGTGGGACCTGGTGTGGGTTATGGGCCTGCTTTTGGGACACACTGTGGAAATGTTGGCGTACGCAGATTTCTTTCCAAACCCCACTTTCTCCCCCTCCTTTTTTTTTTTTTTTTTTTTTTTTCTGGGGCAGTTGGGGAAGAAAGGGGGTGGTGGTATTGGGTGCTTATTATTGTGGGGCGCCCGGCGTCTGGTCTTGATTCGTATAGCTGTGATCCCCTCCTCTCCCTCCTCCTTTTGGCCATCCAAGTACGTCGTGTCTCCCCCCTCTCGTTAGCCACATGATCGTGTACTTGGGCTTGTGGGTTCCTGATTTGCTTGGTGTTTTTTTTGGTGGTGGTGGTGGTGGTGGTGATGGTGTGTGTAGGTGTGCATCTGTCAGGTATTGTTGTGTTGAGTACATATGTCTCATCGTCAATGTTCTCATCAGGGCTTTCTGCCATGGTGATTCACGGAGGTACATGTAAGGTTCTCATCTCTCTCTGTCTCTCTCATGTGGTAATTGTATCTTCTTCTGTGTCGTTGTGTACTTGTCTCACCACCAGCTTCATTGCCTCTCTTATTCGTCTGTGCCGTCCTTCTAAGAGCTGATCATTTTTGGTGCTCTTTCACTCGGTCTCTGTTGTTTTGTATATACAATCTATCCATACATACATGCATACATCAATCAATTAACAAAAAATGTGTAAATGTCAAAGGGTACTACTACTGAGTCATAAAAGCAAGCCCATGAGGAAAAAAATACAGTGTGTGTTTGTTCCTACCCCACCACCTTCCTGGGAGTGATTGAGAGTTTGGGTCAATGTTTTGATGCTTCTGGATCAAGAGGTGGCTGGAGACTCAAGAGGATGTAAAGGCTGGCCAGTCAATAACCATGAACCAAAAAAACATTACTTCCCACATATTTACAACACCATTCAATTGGTTTTCATGCAACCAAGTTGAACTTGGGTGATCAAGTCATCCCAATTTAAAACGGAAGCCTTGATCACTAAGCTGATCATGCAGGCAGTGAGATACTGAGAAAGCTGTGTGAATTTGGATTGGTGACTTATTTGAGAAGAAGTGCAAGTTCTTTGTTTTCTTTACAGTTAATCAAATTGAAGAAGAGAATTTCAGAACTTTTGGGCAGGAAAATGATCAGCTTTTTTTAGAAAATGATGGGTTTTTTTGGGGCATCTGATTCATGTTTTTCCAATAGATACTATTGCTGTGAAATGGTTGATGAAACAGATGATGAGCATGATCTTGATATATCAATGGTGAATTAAAGCAAGAGATAAATGTACAATTGTTGATGCATAATCTTCACAAGAGAAGAAATCAATCACGCAGATTTGGGCATCAAGGAAGGATGGGAGATGGAGAGAATGGAGATCCAAATCATCCGTTTTTTTTTTTTTTGAATTTCAATTCTCCCAATGTTGGGAGCTTTGCTGCATCTTCATGTGTCATCAAGATGTTACTTATCCATTCAAAACTTATCCGCTTGTACTTCTTTCTAAACTCTGCTCCCTGATCATCGTGTTCAAGGATTTTTTTTCAAATGCTAAGTGGCTGCAGGCTTTCTCAGCTGTTTCTTTTTGCGTCGTAATTCTTCTCTCAAATGACTGCCTCCATCTTTTTGGATTATCCATATGAATCCTGTCAATTCCTCTTGATTCTTATAGTCCTTGGGATAGTATACTACAATTGGAAGGGCATTCAATTTTACCTTCTCTTGACGCGCTCTCTGGTAAGTTGAAAGTGTTAACATCCCAAACTCCTTGACAATATCATCCCCTTTTTTTGATGTTCCATTCCATTTGAATTCCACACAATTGGGCCGGTTCAAATAGTTGAGGAATTTTTTGAAAAAGGCATCATTTCCAAGCCTCCCAAAAACTTCAAACCCATCATCAAAGAGAACATCTTTGTTTCATGTATGATCAAGTGGGATTTAATCCAATAATGGTATGCAATATTTTGTTCAAGTTTAGATGCAAATCATCACCAAATCTTGGCATCAGAAGTTGCAGAATTTCTGGTGTAGAGAAGACTTGTAGTAGAGTTGTATGATGGCCACAGATGCCTCTTCAATGCTGACCTAGATCCCCTCTTTCCTGCTATATAATTCATCAAAAAGCTATGCGAGAATCTCCAAACCCTTTCCCAAGAATCTCTTTGGAATTTCCCATCAGTAGTGGAATTTGATTTCCAGCTTCAGGCTGAAAACATCTCTGGGTAAATAAATTCTATAAGGGAATGATTTCATCTTTGAAATTTCTTTTTTCTCAGCATTCAAATATGCCATTGTTGTTGTTGTGTTGATGAGGAGATGCCATTCAATTAATCTTTTACATTGTCTGAAGATACAATCACCATGCATATAGCTTCCTGTAACATGCTTTTTCATCACCTTTCACAGGATCTTGGTGAATCCTTATTAGATATTCTGTTGGTTATCTTGATTGGAAGGCCTTCCATTCAAGGAAACAAGTTCTTTGACCCCCCCCCCCCAGACCTTTTCTTCATTTCTATACAAATTGTTTCCCCAAACCTACCCGGAAAACTGTAAACCCCCTCCTCCGTCCGGGTTTCACATACCTCTCAAGTACATGTCACACCCCTCATAGCCTTCATTGTCTGTTTTCCTTTCCTGGCTCTGCAGAGATCTGTTCCCTTCCATCTCTCTGAGCCAGGTGAGTTTCTATTTCTCTTTCTTCATGTTTCTCTCTTTTCTAGATTGTACTGAGAGATCTGTTCCCTTCCATCTCTCTGAGTCAGTAATACAAGCTCCCTGTGTTTGTTCTTAGAAACGTCTAGGCTCACTTGCCCATCCCACCTGCCAATTCCGTGCTCATCTAGTGAAGGACATTCTCAGTCCTTACAAAAATGTCCCAAGAACCTTTCACTAATATTGTTGATCTTAAATTTTTTTCAATTTGATCATTCTTCTTAATATCTGTACTTCCTTCTCTGGATCATAATAAATTAAATTATTGCTGTTGTGAGAAGAAGAATCTAATTCGTTTGGATGAAATTCTACTGTTTGGTCAGTATTTTGATTTGGAATCATGATTATGTCAGAACGCATGCTACTCTGGGGCACTGAATTGAAATGCTGGATACAGAAGTGAGAAAGAAATTCAAATACATGATCAATTGATACAACTAAACGAAAACAGTCCTTTTGATCTATCAACTTACTTTCATAATAGCCAGGTCCCCATGCACTTCCACTGATATTTCTCATCTTCAGTTTTTAAATCCTTTCTGCCTACTTATCATATTCTTCCCTGTGTTGTTCATAAGGAATACAGTTGTGATGATTGCTAGAAGAGGTTACAGGTTGATTAGATCCAATCCCACTGGTTTGATAGTGGTTTGATTTGGAATGCTATTGTCAAAATTTACACCACTCCATGGTACTACATGACACACCAAAAAAAGATAGTATGAGCATGGAAAACAAACTTAGATTGAGGATCAATTGGGGAAACTGCTTTTGGGAATTTCTACCAATCAATTAACTTACTTTCATGATAGTTTCCAGTTCCAGTTGTTTGAGCAGGACTCACTAGAAAACCACTTCCAGTATAATGGAGATATGATTCAAAAACTTGGAGGTCATCCTACCCTGCTATAGTAGCTGTTATCAATTGTCTTTATCCTTTTCTCCGCGCTAGGAAACAGATAGCCATTGGGATACGCTTGTGACAGACCCATGATAGGAATCAGAAACTGTGAATGACCACAGCCAACATTGCCTGAAAACTCAGAAGAAGAAGAAGGGGGAAAAATAATCAAAATCTTTCTTACTTTGAGAGTCAATATAATCAGGGTATTTGGCTTGGTGGCCACCAGCCTCATCTGAATAGGATGGTTGCATATTGATATCTTGAATTTCCACAGGTCGCTTCCTCTTGAGGAAATTTGCACGGTTTACTATGTCGTGAAGATCTTCTTCACCTGTCACATCAAACATTGGCCAAAGTTCTGGATGGGCTGAAGCCAATCTGAAGGTGAAGTAGCTAAAGATTTTTAACAACTAAAGGTTCATTGATAAATTTAGTAATGTGTTGTGTAATAGAAAAGACACAAGTACAACATTCTGATGCAATGAAACAAGTGAAATCTGAGATGGAAATTGATTGGTGAGTGAGATTCACCTAAAGGCAGGGAGACTGAGTACCAATTGTGCAAACAACAACGCTTGTCTGTTCAATCCGCTCCGTGGTTGAAGTGGATAAGACTGCATTTTGTCGTCAGCTCATCTTGCCTTTCTGCGGGTTTTGCAGAGATCAAGAAATGATTTACTGCTTAGTCTTTATCTTTGGTCCTTTGCAATACACGTAGGCTTTCTTGTTCCTGACAATAAAAACAATTTCTTTCTGTGTCAATCAAAAAGAACGTCTTGATCAGTGCTCTTTTCTTGCACTGTTCACTTGAGAAAACTTGTCTGCTTACTTCTCTGGGAAAGAGCTGATACGTGAGGCTAGTGAACTATTGGTCTTTGAGGCTGATTGAACTGGTTCTCTGTTTGGGATGAATCAAACATTAGCTTTTGGTGTTCCATCTCACTCAAGCCAAAACTCTGCTTACTCCTTGTTTTTTACGGAGATGCTCAAGTTAAAGTTGGAAGGTGGTATGGTATCTGTGTTTGTTCTAGGAGAAGGAGCGTTTATTTAAGCTCTTGCCTCTTCTTCTTTTGCTACAGATCATGATTTTACTTACGGTTGATTGTAGGATCCGCTTGAGTCATCAACTGCTCTTGCATCCAATCTTCCCGTTCTATGCTTGTGATCTGCTTAAGAAGAGAATGAGATCATCTGGATTTGTTTGTCTGATGATCTTATTCTCTGATGCTTTAGGTTCATGACATACTTTTTTTTGTCATCTGTCTTTCCAGTTTGGTCTTCTTGCTGACATTAGCCAAATCCCAACAGCCTGGGTTGCTTCAAGCTGCTAAGTTGGAAGCAGAATCACTGGGAAGAGTTGTGACGCTGATGGCTTACAAGGACCTACAGATGGTACATCTTCCAGTGGGCTTTGTTAAGAAGTTGGCTGAGTTTTCCGTGGTGTGAATGCACTGAAGTTTGAGCAGTCAAGAGGTGACCTGTTCTCTGACAAAGTGCAGGCAAATGTCCATGTGCTTTGTCCTGAAACTGTTCTGTGACACCTCACTTTTTGCCAGGTCTATTGCTCCTTGATTTTCCACACCAATTGGGACTTCATGCGGTTGGTAGTTGAGATGAAGCTCCAAGGTGAGACTAGCAAACCAAGCAATTTCTTGACCAAGGTCTAAGAGGGCCTTGTGCTCTGCCTCTGTTGAGGAGAGAGAAACGGTAGGTTGGCGAGTTGACTTCCATGATAGAATCTGTTTGGCAGTGAGGACAATGTAACCGGTAACCAATCTTCTTGTGTTGGGACAGTTGCCCCAGTCTGCGTCTACTGGCACACTGAGGGATAACAAGGATGTTTTGGAGAACAATAGCCCCACCTGCTTCATGCCCAAAAGATAGCAAAAGACTTGCTGCCCGGCGCGGCAATGCTGAATGCCAGGGTTCTCAAGATGCTGGTAAAGGACACTGACCGCGTAAGAGATGTCAGGGCAAGTGAGGACTCTCAAATAGTTCACAGATCCAACAATTCCATGATAGCTGACTCCAAGTTGCTGGAGCTTGAAGATTTGATGGGAGGTTGCCACTCTGAGATATTCTTTGGGATTGATGGGACAAGACTCCGGGGGTACTGATTCAAGACTGTATTCCATGAGCTTTTGTTTGATATATTGGGTTTGATGGATATGCAGGTGAGAAGGAGTTGGTGCGAGATTCATGCTGAGTAAAAATTCTGCCTGGCCTAGATACTTGATGTCAAAATCCTGCTCAATAGCAAACCTGAAGACTAGGGGGTCCTTGCTGATTACTATTAGGTCATCCACATGGGCAAAGATCCATGTGGCTGGCTGGCAAAGAGCTTCCTTGCGGTAGATGTCAGCTTGCTACTATGTCAGAGACAACCTGACAAAAGTAACATAAAAAGAGACATTATTACCACAGTATTAAGACCCATTAATATGACTAATAATGTATGAAAAAACTTAGTTTACTTATTTTTATTCTATAAACTTAGTAAAGTCCTAGCACCATAAAAATAAGTAATAAATTAAAATAAAAACTACTTTTTACAAAAAATACTAAATAACTTCTAAACCTTGAGGATAACTTAGAATATTATGTCATATTCTGAATCCTCATGCAAATTAATGTAGGGTCCCTCACTGGAAGTACCCCTGAATTCCTACTCCTTCACCTTGAACCAATTACCCGTAAGAATTGGCCACACTTATGTGTCACAGATGACATTACACACGTATGTACTTGTTATATATACATACCATATGTGAAATGACCAATTATGGACTTATAATTGAGGTGTTGTGTATAGTTTAGGAGTTAGGCCCAATTGGGGTTTAATCCTCCAACCCCGCGCGTGGATTATATTATCCAATTGGAAATTGGCCAAATGCGTGGAAATAGCTAATCCCCTAGTTACCACACGTGTACAGGTGTAACTAGGGTACTAGTAGATTCTACGTGGTTTATCTACAAGGTTTCATTAATAAAAACCTTGAATACATAAGAGTAACATAGCCAGCGTGGCCTGTGATGATTGGCCATAGCCATTTGTGGCCCATTTGCGTCATTTGTGGCCCATTTCAGATACAAATACACGTCAGTGTTGCTATGTACCTTAGTTACAATGACCAAATAGGTTATTAAGGTCATTCTAAGCACTTGTGACGCTGAAATAATGATCAGCAGTGCCATTGGGATGAGCCTTGTTAGTGCCAATCTCCCAAATTGGCCACATTGCGCTGAAATATAGCAACTACACGCACACAGGCAAGAAAGGTCCTCTACTATGAGTGAAATTAGTATATATAGAGCCCTCTTTCCACGCCAAATGTTGTTCAGCATCATCAATTATTATTACAGTCAATCAGTTACGCCGTGTCCTGTCCTTAGTTCAGTTACTCTGCCCTTTTTGCCTGTTTTATCCTTGGTGTTCTTATTAAATCAACCATCCTACGTGACCAGCTCCTGCGCAGAAACCATCCAATCTACCCAGCAGCTCTACTTCACCCCCCTACGTGGCTTTTTGGCTTAAAAGAAGCAATAGTGAGTACTTCTTTTATCCTTCTGTCCCCATTCTGGTTCCTTAATTGGAAAAGCACTTTGGTACCACCTTCTGTTACGCAGAAACCCATTGTTTGCTTAATCAGATACCACCCTGCTTAGCAGATCTCTGATTTAGAGGGCACCTACAAACACCCCTGCGCCAGCAGGCCCCTCTATAAAAAAGAATTATATTCTTTTTATTTCTTTCTTTACTACTTTTCTACGTGAAAATACCCACTCTACCCATCATTTGCACTCTTATCACCTTGTGTAGCTAAAAGGTACTAGCCCTTGGCATCACAGAGGCTGACAGTAGAAGACACAGGAGTTGGAAACTATGGTGGCAAAAACAATGCTGCAAAGTAAAAAAACTGAGTTGTTTGTACCACTCAAGAGATGCTTGCTTGAGGCCGTAGATGTCTTTCTTGAGCTGAAGGACAGAGTTGGGAGGACACCCAAAGCTGTGTGGTGGCAGTAAAGTGACTTTGTCCCTGAGAGGACAAGTCAGAAAGGCACTTCTTACGTCTAGTTGGTGAATTTGCAGGGCGTTGTTGACCGCAAATGATAGCAGGAGACAAAGCAAAGTGGCTTTCCCCATGGGAGCTTCTTTTTGTTCAAAGTTGATTCCAAGCGTTTGACAAAACCCTTGCGCGCAGATGCATGCTTTGTATTCCACAACCTGATTGTCTGATCCAAGCTTCAGACAGTAAGCCCAGGTGGAAGCAATTGGGGTGTCCTCAGCCTTTTGGGGGCGCAAAGTTCAGACATCCTGATCAATCATGTTTTGAATCTCCTTAGCCTCCACCTTCCTCCAATGTTCACTGTTGGAGCTTTTCATTGCCATTGCGTGAGATTTGGGTTCAACTGAAGTGGCAATATAGCATGCCTGGGGACGATTCCTTTTTCCAGGGAATATGTTGCTGGTGCTGATGTCACTGGTGATGTTTTTAGGGGGCTGGAAGTCAGGAACGTAGACCCAGCAACGGCCAGATTTTGGGCTGATGGGGTAGTTGTTGTTGAGCTAGTCCCTAGCCCCTTTCCATCATGCCACACACCTGTCACTCAGATGTCACACATAGTGCACTCTACCTGAGGCTGCAGTAGCGAGAGGATTCCTTTCCTCATCCATTCACTACTACAACCTCAGGTAAGCACTCTTTCTTCTCTTTAGCATATTCCTCTTCTCCCTCTCAGTTGTCTCTCAGTTATCTCTTTCATATATTGACTAATGCAACTTATCCATTCACTACTAAAACCTTAGACCCCTTGTCTTGCTCATCAGTTGTCAACTGGTGATTCCTCTTGAGGCTGTGTAGGTGGTTCATGGCTGACGTCCCAAGAATCCTCAAATGGCAAAACAGGATCAATGTTGAAGACTGGAATGGATTGAGATTCATCATCCAAGTGGAAATTGAGACTCTTTGGTGGAAGGGGTGTTGGAAAGACTTCTTTGTTGAACTGAACATTGCAACTGTGGATGACCTAATTGTCTTTGTGGCAGAGTATGCAATAGGCCCTGTAGTCGTTGATGTAGCCAAGGAAGGTGCCTTTCCAGGCAATGCTGTCAAATTTTGCCTCTTGTACAGCTTTGGCCTTGAGAGACCATGCTTGACAACCAAAAGGTTTGTGGAAGTCAAGCGTAGGAGAGGTTTTGAGGAAGAGTTTGATGGGTGAGGTTCTTGATTTGGAAAGGGAGGGGAGGCAGTTGGTTGTCATTGCTTCTGCCACAACTGTGTTGCCCCACCACTCCAGAGCCATTTTCAAATTCAGAAACATGCATCAAGTCATCTCAATGATGGTTCTGTTAGCTTGCTTGGCCATCCCATTGTGCTGGGGAGTGTACGGAGGGGCCACATTCTGTTGGATTCCTTCATTTGCCAGTATTTCTGCCAGCATGTGGTTGCAGAATTCTCCACCGCCATTGGTGATCAGTTTCTTCATGGTTTGACCGGTCTGTTTTTCATAGAGTGATTGAAATTTGTTGATTGCTGTTGTTGCGTCAGATTTTTCATGAAGAACTTTGACATGAATGAAGCCAGTATGCTGATCCACAAGAGTCAGGAAATATTGTCCTCCTCCATTTGAGGAGGGTGTGATAGGGCCAACAATGTCACCATGAATGACCTGCATTGGAAATTCTGTAGCGGTGAAATGGCTTTTGAAAGGCAGCTTGGTCATCTTCCTGCCCATGCAGGCATTGCAGTTGGTTGTCCCTTTTACATTTCTATTGCCAAGGGCAACACAAATTTTGGCTGAGTTGGCATGAACAAGGCAATTGTGCTAGATCCTAAGCGTGTTGTCATGCGACTGTGCAACAAGTGATGTTGTGCTTGCTGCGGTAGCGTTTGACAGTTAAAAGATGTTGTTGCTGTTATTGATGTGAATCAAATGGTTTCTGTTCAGTATGACTGGTAGCTTTCCATCAATTGATTTTACCTCAGCTTGATCTTTGATGAGTTGCGCAAATGATATGAGATTGGTGGACAGGTTGGGCCCATAGAGAGCGTTTCAAAGCGTTACTGATTTTCCATTGATCACCAGCATTGCGCTGCCTTTTCTGGTGGCCACCAGTCTAGCTGAGGCTTGACTATTGCCTGTCACAATGGGAATGTGAGTTGGCAAAGTATCTTGGAAGAAGCTTAGGGAGTTGAACATGTGTTTGCTTGCTCCGGAGTCAAGCACAACTGCTTCTTTACCAGCTTTAGTGCCTATGTAATGAACATAGTCAGAGTTTTTGGGATGCTCTTGCGATGTAACCGTGTTGAGTCCGGTTGCTGGGGGCTTGTAATTGGGATTCTTCTCTGGATGCTCTAGGTTCATGACGTACTTTTGTTTGTCATCTGTCTTTCTAGTTTGGTCTTCTTGCTGACATTAGCCAAATCCCAACAGTAGCAAGCCACTAAAATCAAATGAGTGAGAAGATGTAACTTGACAAGCATTTTCTGTGGGTCAGTTTGTTGATAACTGGAAGCTGATAGTTTTTATTCACAAGATGGATGCAAGTTATTTCTCCATGCAACCTGAACCATTGCTGCTCTATGATGGCCTTTTATTTCTCAGGACCTGATCACCACATCCAATTGAACATGTAAAGAGAGTTTGACTGCGTATCTGACAAGTAACACTCTTCAACAACACTGGCTCGCTCTGCCGTCTAGGATATCAAGGAATCAAAACAACGGCTCACCAGATATGTAGGTAATCAGTTAAAATGACTGTGCTTGACTCTGTATCTATTGTGTTTCTCAAAAAGCTTGGATTGATTTTTTTTTTCACAAAATATGCTTTGAAACTTTAAAATATTTTATAACTTTAATTTTTTTTGATAACTTTAAAATTATCTGATGTTGACTTCTGCCGGCCACCCACCATGATGCCACTGGCATCATGCATGGTTCTGCTGCAATAAGCGTTACCCAAGGCTCAAGCACATGGGAGAGAGAGCACATGAGAGATTTGATATTGATGGCCACAGGTCACCAATCAAGCGACCATATCCCTCAATCAAGCAACCATATCCCTCCCATCAATCAGGGATCCCGTGTTCCCCTGATTCCCTCCCTCCGCTCATCATTATTGCAAAAATGTTGGATTACCATTTTATCTGCCCTATTTCCTATCATAGTCCAACCAATTCATGTGTTTTGACACTCCCAAACTTTCCCAGTAGTGCAACGCTTCATTTCGGGCCTGAAACTCCTATCCCCAGCAGTGTTACCATGATGTCCGTTCACTCCAATTCAGCTAATAGCAACAACGCCCCCAGCAGTGTTACCTTACAATCTGTGCAGTCTGAACATGTATCTGTGCAGTCTGATCATGCTCATAACAACATCCAAGTCTTGGATGTTGAGTCAGGCACCTTTCATACCAACCCACCAATCAATCAAAACGCAAACAACCAAAGTGAGGATGAGAACAAGTTTAGCGTGCATCCCATATGCTGGTATCAATGTTTAATAATGATCAATAACTAATTTCATCTTGCTACATTTGAATCAGGGAAAACCAATGAAAATCATGATAGGATTCAAGCTTTTCATTGCGAAGAAAACAACTCACAAAAAGAAGACTTGGGGGCCGGTTAACTCGACCCACAACTTCTTGATTACTGTGACGGTTGGCGAGACTAGTTTTGAAACTTTGCAGAAGCTGGTTGCTAGAGCTTGCAATAACCAATTCAACAATACTGGTATCATTATCCTCAAGGGGCTGTCTGCTCTCCCGCAAGGAATCTTCTGGTACGGGAGCATTGCTCGAGCCCCCAGTTTTGCCAAGAAGGACCATTTTGAGATCAATGCCCCTCTTCCATATAACGAGTGGCTCAAGGCGGCTTGTGCATTGGGTCGCGCTGAGGTTGCCTTAGCTATTCACATGACAAACCCCGCAAAGATAACATGACGTGCCGAAATGGAAGACTTGCTTGCAGCGCAAGCATTGAAGGACAAGGCGTGCCGAGCTGCTAAGCGCAAGGTGACTGATGCTGACTCAGAGGGCAAAGAATCCAAAGACCTTGACGCCAAAGAGTGGGACACTATCAATGTCTACATGAAAAGGCTCTTCAAGGAGCACTTGATCAACACCAAATACAATCAACACACACCTGTCTATGTTGATCCCTCCAATCCCAGAAGCTACATCCTTCTTACCGTTGATGCATGCCAGGAATGGGCAAAGGCCTTGGTGAGTCCTGATCTATCTCCCTTGTTTTGATTACTATCTAATGATATTTCTTTCGTTTTTTCAGGTTGACTGAAAGGAAGGGGTCGGTATCACCTCCTCCCCTTGCATGCTGGCTTACATCAACCTATCTGAAGCTAAGCATGCGCGACTCAGCTGTGAATTGATGGCTACAACATCCACCTCTGCAGTGAACGATTCAAACATCCAATTGCTCGTGGCGCTGCTTGGAGGTAGAAACCAAGGTGATATGACCCCCACCATTAGCGGGACCGGCTGCAAATCAACTTTGTCTTCCCCCCCGAACGAATCAGACATTGAAGGGTATATTGACTTCTTGGGTATCCGTAACCAAGACAAGGAATATACCCTGGAGATCCTCTTGGCAAATGGATTCCACTCGCACAAGGTCTTCAAATCGGCGGGCCTTGCTTGCTCGGAGGTGAAGGAGCTTTGTCTCACTCTTGGAGTGGTGACCATGCTGTTTGACAATGTGTCAAAGTATGATCAACACTTGAGAGGTCAATGATTCAACATTACTTTGATGACCTTGTCTACTAGTCTTTTGCCCGAGTCTACTATCTGTTTTCCGGAGTTGGCTATCTGATTGCCCAAGTCTATATACTGTCTGTTTGCCCCCAAGTCTACTAGTCTTTTGCCCAAGTCTACTATCTGTTTTCCCGAGTCTACTATCTGTTTGCCCAAGTCTACTATCTGTTTGCCCGAGTCTACTATCTGTTTGCCCGAGTCTACTATCTGTCCAACACAGTTGTTGTCTTTTGATTCTCCCCTCTCAAAATGGCCATTGTCTTAGAAGGAATGAACTTACACCTGTTTGCTCACACACTTCGACTTGTTATATGCAATTGTTGTCATTGCAAGGGCCCCAATTCATCAGCAATCAAAATCGGACTTGATCTTTGACATGGTACTGTGTCTACTGAGATTAGTGTCAAGAGACATAACAATCCAACAACTCGTGGCTCCTTTCTCATCATTGCTTGCTCCTCTCTCATTGGTCATGGTCACTCCTCTCTAATCGGTGGTCACCACATGAGAATATTTCTTTTATATGTTAAAAATGGTGGCACAGTTATACGGACACAGGCAATAAATATACGGACACCTATTGCTGTATGGGGAGAAGTCAAGTGGACAAGTTAGGAAATGGAAGGAGGGACATGGTAGCCGCAGTGCTTGTATAACTTGTACAACAATTGAGGTGTCACCACCTCAGAGAAAGTTGATTGTACTTCCCACTCCGGATCAGATGCATAAGAAAGGACCTGAGTGTTTCTGAGCTTGGATTTCATGGCGGCAAAGCACAGCTTGATTGGATTGAGCTCAGGGCAGTAAGGGGGAAGGTAAACTAGCATAACTCCGGCGTTGTCACACAATTGCTGCACTTGTGGGCCACAATGGATCCTGGCGTTGTCACACACTAGAATCAAGTTGACCGCTGGGTATCTGTTCATGCAAGGAAGCTACTGATAGAAATCAGCATTGAAAGAAGCCACCAAAGGATGATATCTTCAACATACAAGATTTTGCTTTAAGAAATGTTTGTATTTCTTCTGATTGAAAGTGTCATGATGCACTGTCACCGCCAACATGCCATTGAGCCCAATAGCAGGCAAAATGCTGTATTGTTCTGGGTTCTGTCTGACAATCATCCGCTGAGCTGAGGTGCCTTGCAACGATCGAAAAAACGTGCGCAGGAGATTGCAATCACAAACCGCGCTTTGATCTATTACATCAGATGGGGCACAAAAATTGGAAGCAAGACAGTTTACACATCAGCTCCACCTCATGAAGGATCTAAACGGACAATATTTAAACCTTACCAACAAAAACCATAAATTCTGCTGGCACAAACTTCATCCGTTCAACCCATTGATACTTGGCAAGTAAGCACTTCTTTATGTTTGACATTTCTGCTTTTTTTAACGTAATTGACAACTGATCCACCAGGTTTTGATGGACAGCCTGGAGGCTCAGCACAACCTGCGTTCTATCATACAAACGCTCGCGTATTTTGGTCAAGAAAAGCCTGGGCTCATTGCAAACAAGCTGTTGAATGAACTGGGAGTCTTCTGTAGATAGTAGCTTGGCTTGTCCACATTGGGTGTATTCATTTGGGTCCTGGATCACCACACAAGTCTCCTTGTAGAGTTCTTTCCATCAAGTGAGAGATTTTGGCAAGACTGAATATCCAAGGGTGTTGCATATGGCCAACAGAGAGTACCCTTTCAGCAACATGCAAACCACGGCAACCTTTGTTGCTGGAGCATATGAAACAAAAACCATGAGAGGCTGCTTTAATTTTGAGAAGAAAAATCAAAAGCGCTGGGGAATAAGATGAAGGTACACTCGTTGGGGCTTACTGAAGCTGAAGTTGAAGGTTGAGTTGATTCTGGGTTGCCTTGACCCCAAGAACTGGCTTGAGTGTAAGGTAATCTTGGGCATTGTCATGATGGTGATTCCCATATGGGAATCACCCAGCTTACAGATTACAGATCTAACAAGACTGCCTTGGGTGACTTTCTTTTCTGAGTTCAGCAGCTCTCAACTGGAAAAGAGGATGCCATAGACTTTTTTTTTTGGACATCATGAATCAATTCAGTGCTAATCACAAATCACTGGGTTGCGAAATGTGTATGATCACATGGGATACACGTATGAAGCAGACAACTAACATTTTTAACTTGAATTGTAATAAAAAAAGAGATTCCAACAAGAGGAACACAAGCAAGGCTGTATAATCAGATTTAGGGGATTCACTTCAGACAGACATGATGTGGGGGAAAAAGAGAACCAATGTTTTGATACGGGATCACTGCCTGGAGCCAATGGAAACAAAACAAGTCAATAATTGGCAAGCAATTGACAAAATGGGAAATCACAAATTACAAGCCTTCAGGGGGGGGCTTGATAGCAGCACGCCCAAAGGGCGTGCGCACGCCCCCCCCCCCCCCGAACGCCTAAAAAAAGGCGTGCAGGGGCTGCATGCCTTTTTTTTTTAGGCGTGCAAACCCCCGCATGCCGCACGCCGTCCTCACGCCTACAAACGGCGTGAGGACATCCCGCTTGGCGTGGGGCCCCGCCAGACAGGCGTGCTGGCCATGCACGCCTTTCCAGAGGGCGTGCAGGCCTTGCACGCCCTCCGGACAGGCGTGCACGGCCGGCACGCCTGTCTGGCGGGGCTCACATAGGCCTCTT